>CAUYLG010066778.1:0-19011 GCA_963573385.1 Cacajao melanocephalus
TTCCTTATTTTTTTTTAAACCATTTTTTTTTAAAATGCAAACCTTATTTTTATTATTAACCCCTTTATTACCTTTTTTTTTTTTTTTTTTTTTTTTTTTTTTTTTTTTTTTTTTTTTTTGAGACAGGATCTAGCTCTGTCACTGAGGCTGGAGGGCAATGGCACAATCTCTGTTCACTGCAGCTTTGACTTCCCAGGCTCAAGAAATCCTTGCCTCTTCAGCACCCCTCCTCCCCCTACCCCCAAGTAGCTGGGCCTACAGGAGAGCGCCACCAAGCCCAGCTAATTTTTGTATATTTTTTTAGAGACGGGATTTTACCATGTTGGCCAGGCTGGTCTTGAACTGAGCTCAAGTGGTCAGCCCGCCTCAGCCTCCCAATGTGCTGGGATTACAGGAATGAGCCACTGTACCCAACTTAGAAACAAATTCTTTATTATCTGTATGTTTCATGAAGGCTAGGATATTACTGTCTCCTTTTGCCTTTTTTTTTAATTTTTTGGGTGCTTATGTAATAAAATGTGTATGTTATGTAACTATGTACTGAGGTAAGACAATGGGGTTGGATCCTTGGGAAGAAACTGTGTACAGGATTTATTATTATTTACAAATTCTGCTTTACTCAGCATAGAATTACAAACATTGTTAGGATTGATTCCAGATCTCAAAATCATTTCCTATCTTCCTGGCCTTACTCTGAAAGCTGTGAAGTGGTAAATGCATCGATAACATTCTAAGGTTGATGTCTTTTATCATGTAGTCTCTGAATATTATTGATTATCAACTATGTTTTTCAAATTTTGATCTTGATGAACCAACCTTTATGATTTTGTTCATGTGGGAACACCTATTAGTTACTTAATATTATCTTTAAAATAACCTTTAAAAATAGCTTTTTAACTTCTCAAAAGGAAACTCTTTTTACTACCATCACTGTTATGTATTCAGCTGATTAATTTCTATATAAAACTGTCATTTTAAACTTCAAGTGAAAAATAAGTCAGTTTTTTAAAGTACTGCTGTTTTCTTACATTCTAAAGGCAAATTTTATATTGCTATCATCCCTTACCAGTGAGATTTCTCTGTTGCAAATTAAAAATATATGTATCCACTAAAATAAATTAAAATGTAAAAATCTATTTAAGTACAAGTGAGAATCACATAGCACACTATAGTGAGACCTAAATCAAACTGGGAAAGGGTGGCTGAAAGTAAAGATGGGCCACTACTGGAAGAGTGACCCATAATGGGTGCCACCATTGACACAGGGTTTTCTGTTAAGACTTGGCAAGGGTTTGTTCCTACCCCGCTCGACCCTGAAAGTCAAGCCTGCCATTCAGCTAAAGAGGTGCCACGTGGGGTTTACTGTCCTCCTTTTTAAATATTGCCCTGGTTCCCTCTTGACGAGTCCCCTTATTAAGGGAAGGTGACCTCAACTTTTTAGGCCTGTAAGGATGCCGGCAGTAATGAATTTTTATCTTCTGCAAGGCTTGCTCTAAATCGGATTCAGCATTATGCTGGTGCATATGTATAAAAAGATGACCAATTGATATTCAAATGTAATGAGGAGGAAGGTTTACTATTCAGCATAGCCTCCTTTGTTTTTAGCCCTAGTAGGTTCTTTGCACTAAACCAATACAGCTTTCCTCTTTCCTTCTGAAATCACTGTGTCTAGCTAGGTAGGAAAGACATCTTTTCTAACCTACTCCAGAAATAAAATACAGTTTGTTCTGGTTTTCTTGTGTACTTTTTTTAATGTGCCTAGAGATTTGGATGTGAAGTCTTGAAAAAAAGTATTCCTTTTGAAATATGCAAATGTATCTCTCCATCACCTAGGAAACTATTATGGGACACCCAAGCCTCCTAGCCAGCCAGTCAGTGGGAAAGTGATCACGACGGATGCCTTGCAAAGCCTTCAGTCTGGCTCTAAGCAGTCGACCCCGAAGAGAACCAAGTCTTACAATGATATGCAAAATGCTGGCATAGTCCATGCGGAGAACGAGGAAGAGGATGACGTTCCTGAAATGAACAGTAGCTTTACAGGTAAAGGTCACACGATGTTGCCCTCAGTGGACCTGGGAAAGGGATAACGGGGAGGCTTTTGCATAGAGTTTTGAGAAGGAAGCTGTTCTGGAGGGATGTTGTAGGGTCGCCAGAATTCAAACTTGGACCACACAGTGCTTGGAAGAGAGATGGTCCTTTCCATGGTCTTCTTTTCATGCACCTTTACAGGAATATTTTAACTTCACCAGAATACCTTAAGGGAGCTAGGGGTGAATGTGTGAGGAAGGAAAATGAGAAAATAACCAGTATGGTGTCTTTCTCTTCAAAATGATATATATATATAAATATTTGTATTTTGTTCATTATTTTTGTGGGGGAACTTGTAGCATCTCTCTATTATGGCTGATTGCTGTGAAGCAAAATATGAGAATGTGTTTTATCTGTTTAATGTCAGTTGATGCTGGCCAGCAGCATCCTCTTATATCTTTGAAGGATATTACGTTTTCAGTTAACTTATGCAAAATTGCTATATGCCCTAAAAGGGGAAAAGATGGAAAAAGAAAATTCTAACATTATATCTTATATATGCATTCTATATTATATAGCCTATGTATTACTGACTGTATTATATATGTTTTATCTGTATTCAGGGCTGTCTACTTCTAAGCTTAGGTATGTTGTAATTTATGAAGGGATTTTCAAGGACAAGGCCTTTGGGTAAGGCCATACAGGCTTAGTATTGCACAACTCCAGGGGGCACCATTCACAGAGGGTATAATGTTGTGTGTTCCCTGTGGGGCAGAGGTTGCAGTGAACCAAGGTTGCACCGCTTCACTCTAGTCTGGGTGACAGAACAAGACTCTGTCTCTAAAAATAATAATAATAATAATAATAATAATAATGATAATAATGATGTTGTTTGTTCCTTGGGTTAGTGCAGTGACCCGGAAGAGCTGAGGAATATTTTTTACTATATGAGGATTTGACCTTACATAGTAACTGAAAATTAAACAGCTGAGTAAGATAGGAGTAGCTTCAGTCTATAGTGCTGTGGATTAGAAGGTCACCTTGTTTCTTCTGTTGTTCCTCTACTTAAATAATTTCTTTAATATTTTAGAGTTATAGCTATTAATAAATGATCCATTTTCAACATATGAGATTATCCTCTCCCATAGTGGCCTTTTCTCACATTACTATACTTTGGTCATTACTTGATTAGCATCAGCCCCAATGAAGGGGGAGATTAGTAGACTCTGTTTTCACCTGTGCTGCCAACTCTAACAGGATATTTAGGAAAAGTTTGTTATTTTTGAATACTGTCTGCAACCTGTATGGACCTCACTGAGTTTTTGTTATGTATTAACTAAACTCAGAAGACTAAAATTTATCAAAAGGAGCTAAAAAGTTTTTTGATGACTTTATTGTCATAGCAGTAGGATAGTCCAACATTTGTACAAGAAGTGTTAGGTAAAGACGGAGGAGATTTGTTTGTTATCCTGGCTTGGCTCCTGGGAGTTGTCTTTGTTTTTTTTTTTTTTTTGAGCTGGAGTCTCACTTTGTCGCCAAGGCTGGAGTGCAGTAGCACGATCTTGGCCCACTGTAACCTCCACCTCCTGGGTTCGAGCATTCTCCTGCCTTAACCTCCTGAGTAGCTGGGGTTACAGGTGGGTGCCACCGCACCCAGCTAATTTTTTTTGTATTTTTAGCAGAGGCAGGGTTTCACCATGTTGGTCAGGCTGGTCCTGAACTCCTGACCTTATGATCCACCCGCCTTGGCCTCCCAAAGTGCTGGGATTATAGGCGTGGGCCACCGTGCCGGGCCAATAGTTGTCTTTTTATGAAAATTATGACTAACTCATTCATGTGTAAAATGACTGGCTAGGATTAGATTATTTCCGAGTTTCTCCTTCTAGCTGTATGAATTTGACTCCATGAAAATTTCCGTTTTCTCAATTAGAATGGGTTAGACCAGTGCCTGCCCTATAGTGGTAATATCTAGAAGAAATTTGCCACCTTTTACCTATGCTTTAATTGAAATCAGCTGATTTCATTCATTTAGGAATCTTTCATCTGTTTGTAGTGGCCCTTACCAAAATGAAAACAGATCATGAAAACATGTTAACATTTCCTTCCAAAAAATGTCATACTTTAATGTCTTGATATTTTAATAAATAAAAGTAGCAAATCGTGGTATAACCTAAACCATAGTTGTGGTCACAGAATGGAAAACCTTGGGGGTAGTGTGCAGCAAAACTGTTCTGCCAAGCAGATTGGGTGGTCCCTAAGAAGCTTGTGTGCCTCTATTTGTCCCACATTTATTAAATAGATTTTTTGGTAGAAAGGAGGAACAAAGTAGAGGTAGTTGACTCTAAATCTAGATGCATTTCCTATTTCTAACTACTGTCAGTCTCCCTCTCGAGAAGCCATGCCTCAGAAAATCTGACTCCATAAAACCCCTACTTGAAATCCTGGTATCTTAGAACAACTTGTGGGCCCTGGTCATCATTGCCAAAATTAGTCTGATGATTAGTTTCTGCCCAAAATAGAAACACAAGTGGCACCTGATTGTGTTCTTCAGGTTCTTGTCTGATACAAAGAAGATGCATGGAGGAAAAAGTGGCCTTAAGATATGCACGTGATGGGACTTCTTCACAATGTATGGAGCATGTTGACTGTCCCCTCACTTATAACACTACACCTGTGACATCTGACAATCTGTCATACACTAACTCATGCTACATCTTTCAAGTAATTAACACTACCCAGTCCATAAGTATGTGAAACTAGTGGTGTCAAAGCATTTCATATTCTGAACCACGTTAAATAGGAATCCACCAGCCATTTTAAACGTAGAATGACAGTGGCATAATGAGGTGTTGGCTCCTGCTTGGGCCAGCTATGATAAAGGCATGAGCTTTATATCAAAATGTGGAAATGCTATGAAGCCATTAAAAATTATATTTACCAGGATATTTTTAATAATTTGCTGCTGTTTCTATCTTAGCTGCCTTTTGCTTGAGTCTTGTGAATAAAGTATGCCTCAATAAAACACCTAAATAATGGTGGGACTGTTTGCAGGCAAAAGATCAGGGAGCCTATTGGCCAGAAGCGTCCTGGGAAGGCAGCCCACCCTTCCTTTCTGCAGTCATTGATTAAGGCAGAAGCTGAGTGGTGAGCAGCCATCCCAGATGCTCACCATGGAACTGACTGTTGAGCACAAAGCAGTGGGATAGACTTCTACAAATTGTGCCCAAATTATGGACCTAAAAGAGCCCTTGAGAATGAACACTTCCTGTGTGTGCTTAATGAAGGTAGAGTTACACTGTTGTCCAAAGCACAGTTATATATACAAAGACTTTTGCAAAAATATTGTGTTCATTATAGACAACTTAGAAAGCGTGTAATAAGGACCCAGTGTAGTGGCTCATGCCTGTAATCCCAGCATTTTGGGAGGCAAAGGTGAGCAGATCACCTGAGGTTTGGAATTCGAGCCCAGCCTGGCCAACATGATGAAACCCCGTCTCTACTAAAAATACAAAAATTAGCCGAGTGTGGTAGTGGGTGCCTGTTATCCCAGCTACTCAGGAGGCTGAGGCAGAAGAATTACCTGATTCCAGGAGGCAGAGGTTGCAGTGCGCCGAGAGCATGCCATTTCACTCCAGCCTGGGCGACAGAGGGAAACTCTCAAAAAAAAAAAAAGAAAATGTGTAACAAATCACTACAACTAAAAAGTAACATGTTCATCTATGAACACCTCTGAGAGACATCAAAACATTACCTAATCATGTTTCTAGGCTTTTTTCTTTCAATAATCCCTGATATTCTTAAACATTAGGTTGCTGACACTTCTTTTTTTGTTGATAGAGATAAAGCATTGCTTTGGAATGTTAAGAGATAATCATTTCTATAAGAGCTAATGTTTCTCAAATACAGACTATATGGCAGGCACTTTGCTGAGCTCTTTATGTGTATACCAGTGAGGTCAAATACCTTGTCCAGTATCACAGAACCAGTGAGGCAGGGTCAAAGCTGCCACTGCAACCCAGAAAGCCTGACTCCACAGCCTGAGTGCACACCTACTATGCTGTTTGTGTTATAAATCAAGTTCAGCAGCTTTATGAAGCCTCAAAGATTATTACTGGTTGTGCACAGTGGTAGATACACATAAACCTAAAAGCATGTATCATTTAAAACGAGCTTCAGAAATTTTCTTTGACTTGGCTTATGTTCTTGAAGTCACCTTCAAAAGTCTGAGAGAGAGAGTGTGTGTGAGAGTGTGAGTGTGCATGTGTGTGTGTGTGTGTGTGTGTAACTGCTTGGAAGCTTCTGATTTACTATGAATAAAAATATCATTTATATTCATTTATGTTTTACAAACCATTTTTACATGTACCTCACAAACCTCCTGAAAATCCTGAGAGAGAAGCAATTCAGGTATTACCTTCCCAGTTTTGCAGATGAGAACCCTGAAGGACTGACTGTAACTGTTATGCCACTGAACAGTAGGAGAACCAGGTTCCCTGTCTCCGCATTCGATCTTGTTCCAGTATTCCATTCTACCTGTTCTCTTTGCATTCACCAGCAACCTTTAATAAGAAAGTGATGGCAGTGCTCCTAAATCTTTGGTAAATTAAATGAAAGGTTTTGTTTGAGACAGGGTCTCATTCTGTCACCAAGGCTGAAGAGCAATGGCGCAACCACAGCTCACTGCAGCTTCAACCTCCCAGGTTAAAGTGATTCTCCCACCTCAGCCTTCTCAGTAACTGGGACTATGGACACGTGCCACCTCTCCCAGCTAGTTTTTAATTTTTTTTTTTTTTTAGAGATGTGGTCTCACTATGTTGCCTAGTCTGGTCTCAAACTCCTGGGTTCAAGCAGTCCTCCCTCCTCAGCCTCCTGAATAGCTAGGATTACAGGCGCAGGCACATGCCACCACGGCCTAACAGAAGGATTTTTTTTTTAATTGCAGCGTAAGTCAAAGCCATGACTAAGGCTGTGAATTCCTGAGTCTGCCATATGTCTGTGCCAGCAGCTCATTTTTGGACTTTCCATTTTCTTTCAGAGAATGAGATTAAGATTCTGTTGAGCTGAGAAGAAGATGTGGAAAGCATGTGAAATAAAAACAAATGCTTGGATAACTTAAAATAAGATGTAGTTGCTGGAGGGATTTTTTTCCTCCAGGAAATTAAAACTACTAAGAGATTTTCCCAGAGAACCAATATTCTCTTCATACAGTGTTTAGGAATACTGGCAGGACTTTTTTTTATTTTTTATTTTTTGTAAACATGTATACACTCATTGTTAAATTGAGTGCATCTCATTTCACATGTAGTGGCTCACCCATTGGCACTGCCCTTTTCCTGTTATATCCAGTTTCTATTAAAATAGGTTAATTAAAATTCTTTAACAATATTATTATTATCATCCTGACAGTTTGCTGCCTCCTAAGTGAAAAGGCAGTCACTGAGTTTGGACAGTTGTATTTCCAATAAGAGGTCTCAGTCCCAGGCACCCATTGAGCACATCTCAGGTGCCAGGTACTTTGCCCATGTTAATTCTGTTCTCATGCTGTATACATTATGCCTGTTTTACAGATCGAGAAATATGTGCTCAGAAAGGCAAAGCCACGTAGATAGAAGCAGACAAGACTATGATCTGTGGTCTGATATTATAACCTATGCTTTTTCCACCTTTTTGTAACATATTTGTAGGCTGGGGGCCAGGTCTGGCCTGAAGACACAACTAATCATAATTTTGATGAGGATAGAGGTGCTTTTGCTGCTGGCAGCTACTTACTGTGGCTCACTATGTGCTAGATGCTGTTCTGAGTGCCTTATCCATTTAATTCTCCCCACAACCCTGTGAGGTAGGGATTGTTATTGTCCCAGTTTTCCAGATGAGCAAGTGAAGGCACATATGGTTAAGTACTTTGCCCACATTAGTAAATGGTAAAGCCAGGATTCAAACTCGGGCAGTGTGGCTCCAGGGTCAGTGCTCATAATCATGACCTTTCATTTTTCACTGGTGTCACGCTGCATTATTTTTTTAAGGAATTATGATTGAAAACTTGGGAGATTTTACATAAAAACACAGATTTCCAGCTTGTCTTGAAAAATCAGAAGTTTGGCAACCCCAAGTCCACTCTCCTCCAGGACACAAACTGTCTGGCACTGAGTGCCCAGCTCCCTTCAGCCTAGACCCACTCGCTACACGTCTCATTTGCATACTGGCCTGGCACTGGTACACAGAGGAGTATGTAGCCAGAGACTGTACCACTCTCTGCTCATTAACTGCAGGGCAATACCTGTCCTAGGAGCCAGAGGTTTTGGTGGTTCTGGAACATGGCAGGTATAAACCAAGAAGGGAGTAGAGTGATTCCCAACTGAAATTAGAACTTTTTAAACAATTGATTTTCTACATCATTTTTTCTTTTCGTTCATAAGAGAACTCTTTGTGTCTTTGTCTTTAAAGTGTAGTTCATACAGCACCTGAATCTTCCTCACCTGGGTACTTTTCAAGTGTGCATTTTGGGACCATATCCCAAACCTGTTTTCTGGAGGACAGAGCCAGAAATATGCATTTTAACAATCTCTCCAGGGGATTCTTTTTGCACTTAAGTGTGAAAAGTCTACCTTCCAAAGATATGCCAGAAATGAATATTTGTTGGCTCCTAGAGAATTAAAAGTGACTGTTAATTCTTGCCAGGTTTTGAATTTATTTTGCTATCGATTAGTAATTTCAAAATTTTTCTTCTGTGTTGGTCTAATTTTTTTTCTGTTCCTTTACTTATAGTTGATCTATTAATCTGCACTCTTGGATGCAGGTTGCAAAACTAACTCAAATTGGTTTAAGCAAGAAAGTGAATTTAGGGGTTCAAGCTATCAAAATGAGGGGTGTCCTTGATTTCAGGTATGAAATCAGAGATCAGACTCTCAACCAGGGATATTAGATGACTTTCTCCATCTTTCACCTCTCCTCTCCTCTGTGTGGACTTAATTCTTTGGCAGTTCGTGTCAAGCTATGTCAAGATGGCTGCCAACACCTACAGCGTGAGAACCTGTTAGCAAATAGGTTCCAGCCTCAAGCGACCACCTCTTGCTTGATAGTTCCAGTAAATCTTCCATGTCTAATATTCAAATTTGTTTGCCTTAGATCATGTACCTATTCCTGACCTAATAACAAGATAAAAATAATAGAATACTCCTCGTTGGCAAAGAGTATGATGTGGAGCCAAGAGTAGGTCCCCACCTGGACCATGTGGACCTGGAGTAGAGGGGGGCACCACAAGGATACCTGAGTGGTGCTACCAGGAGAAGAGCAAATAGATGCAGGGCTGGGAATACCTACATCCAGCCTCCTCAAGGGTGGTGCATTTTTGGTGGTGGTGGTGGTTTAGTAGGCTTGGCATGTCCTCCATCCAGCTTTTAGATTACCTTTACTCCCATGTGTGTCATTGGGAGCTTCTCATCAGAGAAAGCTTTGAAAACAGCCTTTTATCATTCTTCAGTCTGTTTTCACTAACTCAGAAATAGCTACAGGAGAATTACTGTGGGAGATAGAAATTCACTGCATATCCTCATTATTAAGTTTTAAAGCCCTATGGAGATTGACAGTTAATATCATTGGCCTCTATAAAAATTCAACCAGAATGTCAACAATGCCATTTGGGGATACTTTGATGACATCACCTCTGATGTTGCTAGTTAATAAGAAGGCAAGGAGACTCAAGTACTTCAAGCCTTCTTTTAAGACTCAAGTCAAATCAGTCCGCCCACTTGATACTGTTCTGGGGATAACTGTCTTGGTTTTCATAGGAACATAACTTTTCCAGAAGAGGTTCAAATCTGACTCACTGGTATAACTGTCTCCATATTCTAAACTTTTGTATACTCTTCAGATTAATTTATCATTCTTTGATCTTTGCCAGTGTCTACCAAAAATATTTGTACAAATTTAAAAATAACTTATAAAATAATTTGTGCGAGAATGGGTAATAATGCCACTGTATCTGTGTTTTCACTCTGAATACCTTTTTTGTGTGTGCTCAAACATCTGAATAGTGAAATCAAATGATACCTATGGAATGAGGGTGCAGATCTATTTGTGTTTTGATGGCCTTCTTAGTTTAAGAGTTTGAGTCATAAATTGGGTTCTTCTTTGACATTTCCAAGATTGTGAGCAATGCATTATTTGGGATTTTTTTTTCTTTTTCTTTTTAAGGAAAATGAATTTCATCAATAATTTTGATGCTTTCTAATTAAGGGACAGACATCTAAATAAGATAGAAGTCATAGTTAATGGCCAGGAATTAGGAATGGATAAAAGTGTTTAAGAATGTAGATGTATATAGTAATGTACTTCCCAGGTATGGGATATGATTGCTGAATATCTTTTTTTTCTCTCTCTCTCCCTCCCTCTCTCTCTCTCACTCACCCACCTCTTCACATGATTAAGCAGCCGATTCTGGTGAACAAGAGGAGCATACTCTCCAAGAAACAGCACTACCACCTGTGAATAGTAGCATCATCACTGCTCCCATCACGGACCCTTCTCAGAAGTTCCCTCAATACCTACCTCTTTCTGCAGAGGATAATTTAGGTCCTCTACCTGAAAACTGGGAGATGGCCTATACCGAAAATGGAGAAGTCTATTTTATAGAGTAAAGTATACCATTATTTCTACCTAAATCTCCCTCTCTTTCTTTTCCCTTCCTTCCCTCTGTCTAGCAGCTACCAATATAAACTACATTTAAGGGATTGATCACCGACTGATGGTATTTTTTAATAAGGTTTAGTAAGTTTTACATAAAAAGGTAATTAACTATTGTCATCCTACTTACTGAATCTGAACAGTTCGAGGAAGAATAGGTTAATTATTTCCATAAAGGTTTAGACAACTAAATTATGGTCTATAGAAACTATGACATAATATTTAAAGAACATATTTAACAATTAAAAATAGTAAATACATTGCTTTTTTTTCTTAATTGAACTGCAGTTTTCTTATTAAGACTTATTTATATATCCTGGATACAATTCCTTTGTCATATTTGTGATTTGCATGCATTTTCTCCAAGTCTGCCTTTTCTTTTCATTGTCTCAACTGTGTCTTTCAAAGAGCAAGAATTCTTAATTTTGATGAAGTCTGATTTATCAGTTTTCGTTTTAGTCAATTGTGCTTTTGCTGTAGTAGCTAGGAAATCTTTGCCTAACACAGGTCATAAATAGTTTCCTTTTTTGCATTTTATGTTTAGGTCTGCTATGCATTTTAAGTTAATATTTTTACATGGTGCAAGATGTATGGATTAAGGTTTGAGAATAGACAGACAGGAAAGTCTTGCAGATTTACAAAATGTAAATGCTATGTAGTTAAACATTTAACAATGTTTTCTGAAAAGGAAAAAAATACCTACATTTGAAACCATTCTGGAAAATCTAAGACAATGTGGTTTTCCTAGCTAACAGTAGTCAGTTTTTAAATGTTGTAGTTTGACTTTATTATCCTATCATTGAGATTCACCATGTTTTCATGTACAACTAAGAAAGAAAAAGAAAATGATGAAATTATTTTAAAAAATCAAACTGCAGATTCATCTATTATACTCACATAGATTGAAATTGATCTACTGTTAAATCAACAATAACAAAGGGGAGGACATTGCAGAAAACTATAAGAAGTATCTCACTTTTGCAAAATACGCATGTATACACACGTATCCTACATATATTCTATGTGTACATTTGTTTCTATTAATATGTAGATCTAGTTCTAGAGACAGAAAAATTCTAGAAGTATCTGTGAACAGTTGGGCTTGAATTAAGTAAAGAATTTACTTTCTAACCACATTTTATGTTGCTGTGGGTTGTGAGTTTTTTATACTTTGTGTGTGGGTGCATACACACACGTTTATTTAGTTAGTTAGTTAGTTTTTATTTCCCTTCCTGAGATGGGGTCTCACTCTATTGCCTGGGCCAGAGTGCAGTGGTGTGATCATAGCTCACTGCAGCCTCTGCCTCCTGGGCTTAAGTGATCCTCCAACCTCAGCCTCCCAAAGTCCTAGGATTATAGGTGTGAGTCACCAAGCCTGTCATACTTACCATATGTTTTATAATTAGAAAAAACAATGAAGATAGGCAGTATGATTTTTCTAAACATATGAGAGTTAGAGAAAAGGCTTGGATCTCAGAACACCCTCTTTGACAGCCTGGCGCAGTCGCTTATGCCTGTAATCCCAGCATTTTGGGAGGCTAAGGCAGGCACATCACCTGAGGTCACGAATTCTAGACCAGACTGGCCAACATGGCAAAACTCTGTCCCTGCTAAAAAACACAAAAATTAGCCAGGCATGGTGGTGCACACCTGTAGTCCCAGCCACTTGAGAAGCTGAGGCAGGAGAACGCTTGAACCTGGGAGGTGGAGGTTTCGGGGAGACAAGATCGCACCACTGCAGTAACACCTTGGGTAACAGAGCAAGGCTCTGTCTAAAAATTAAAAAAAAAATACCCTTTTTGCGAACCTACCTAGGAAGAATTCTGAGATAAATGAACTTGAGCTTCTGTGCTATTTTCCAGCCAGAGGGAGGGGACAACTCCATGTATCTGTCTTCATATTAATGGCAAATGCTTTTTAAAGTTAAGGATAAAAGAAGCAGTCTTTTTTTGAGAGTCAACAAATGTATTGGTTAAGAGCTCAACTAAAGGGTCATGTTGTTTCCACCATTTACAAGTTGTTTGACCTTGGGAACTTGAGTTTACTTCTTTGCATCTCAGTTTCTTATATGTATAAGAGGAGGACATGAATATTATGAAGTGTACCTACCTTGTCAGACTGTTGTAAGAATTCGAGGAGACAGAGAAACTAAAGTACTTGGGCTAGTACTAATTAATGATCACTGTTGTTATTGTTACCATTGTCATCGCCATTATCTGTGGTTATTACAGAGGAGTTTAAACATTACTATAAAAATGGATGCCAGCTATAAACTCAGGATTTTTTACTTAGCTTTTGCAATAAATTGCCTTTCAAATTATGTCCCATTAGTAAAGAAGAATTGTGCTAAGAAAAGGGAAGGATAATAGTGGTGTTCCGGTACAGAATAATCTGTGAAACTCAGATTCTTGGAAAAGAATGTCCCAATAATTTTTTCAAGACTGACTCGATATGTTGAAAAAAGGGAAGTTGGATATCTTGATGGTTAGTTGGATGCTGGCCTCCAAAACTATGGCTGGCTTACAGGAGAATGTAGTGATTTGCCTACTTTTTATAACTTAGCTTTTAGCTGATGTTAGGCCAATGTTTCATTTGCCTAAGGTTTAGTAGAAAAATTATACAAAAATGTGGCTTATGACAATTATGGGATTTAGTCTGCAATTATCAAATTTCACATATATTAAGTGATTAGATACATATCATTTATATTTTAGCCTAAATTATATATACTGGTTACTGAGTTTTCATGTGTTTTTCATTCTGTAAAACTTCTTTTTAGGACATCTTACATTGAAAAGCAAATTAAATCACATTAGAACCAGATCTACTTTGTTTATGCGTGTGTGTGTGTGTGTGTGTGCGCGCGCGCGCATGCACACACTCATGCGGAAATATATATATATAGTTTTGGGGAAATTGAAGAAATACTAGAAATTTAAAAGAACATTAAAAAATCAAGCATGGATTTGTAAACCTTGGGCATTGTATAGAAACCAAACATAAGACGACTTTGAAAGGAAGAGCAAATTAGACAGACTGGGTAGAGAGCATGGGATCAAAGGAATACCAGGTGGTGAGTTGCCTTTCTTTCTTTCTTTCTTTCTTTCTTTCTTTCTTTCTTTCTTTCTTTCTTTCTTTTTTTTGAGATGGAGTCTTGCTCTGTCACCTAGGCTGGAGTGCAGTGGCACGATCTCAGCTCACTGCAACCTCTGCCTCTCAGGTTCAAGCCACCATTCTCCTGCCTCAGCCTTCTGAGTAGCTGGGATTACAGGCGCCTGCCACCACACATTGCTAATTTTTGTATTTTTAGTAGAGGCAGGGTTGTCCAGGCTGGTCTCGAACTCCTGACCTCAGGTGATCCAAAGTGCTGGGATGATAGTGTGAGGTATCCCAGACTTGGAGCTAGAGAGCCAGCAACCCAGAAATACCAATAGAGTCAAGCCCTAGTAGAAGCCTGCTCTCTCTAGCCAAAAGATCAGGAAAGGGGCATCCTACAAGACAGAAAACTTTTATTCAACAACCATTCTACTCCAGCAACAGCACGGTAAAACCTGGCCCCACACCCCAAGGGGTAGAAGGTTACACTTCTATTCTTGACAGGCTGTGTGTGATTAGGAGCTGAAACCTCCCTGATGGGTGATGTCAGAAAAGACTAAGTGTAGAGCTAGCACTTTGCAGCCAAGCAATAAGGAGACTCCCTGCTTTTCCACATAGATTTACTGGAGACCATTTGAGGGAACTCAGGACTTCCACCCCACCTTGCAGTAATGAAACACCCTCTTCCTCCCCACTGGTGTGGTGTCAGAGGAGGTTTACTGGAGAATCAGGATTTTTACCACCATCCAGTGGGAAAGAGCCCACCCTCTCCCTAAGGAGTCAGAGAGGCCAGGTTGGGAACAACAGTGAGATAGTCCTATCCCTCCCAGCCTAGCTGGTATCAGCAAAGAGAGTGAGGAGAGGAAAGAATCAGTGAACTTGAAAATAGAAATTAACCAATCCGAACAACAGAGAGAAAATTAACTAGGAGAAGAAAACAAACAGGGCTTCAGGGGCATTTGGAAGAATAACAAAAGATCTAATATTTATTTCATTGGAGGAAGAGAAAGTGGATGGGAATGAAAAGAAAAATATTTGAAGAACTAATGCTTAAAATTTTCTGAATTTGGCAAAAGAAATAACCTACAGATTCAATAAGCTGGCTGAACCTAAGCAGAACCCAATGAAAACTACAGTAAGATACATTCATAATTAAACTTAGGAAAACTAAAACCAGAAAAATGTTGAAAGCAATGAGAAATGACACCCTACATATGTTAGTGAAACGAGTAAAATGACAGCATATTTGTCATTAGAAACAACAAAGGCTGAAAGGAAGTGGCATAGCATTTTTCTAGTGCTGAAAGAAAATAATTAACCCAGAATTCTGCATCCAGTGAAAATATCCTTTAGTAATCAAGGGGGAATGAAAATAGTCTTAGATGAAAGAAAACTAAGACAATTTGTGGCTGGGTGCAGTGGCTCACACCTATAATCCCAATACTTTGGGAGGCTGAGGCGAGCAGATCACCTGAGGTCAGGAGTTCGAGACCAGCCTGACCAATATGGTGAAACTGCATCTCTACTAAAAAGACAAAAATTAGCTGGCACTGGTGGCATGCACTTGTAGTCCCAGCTACTTCGGAGGCTAAGACAGGAGAATTGCTTGAACCCAGGAGGCGAAGGTTACAGTAAGCCAAGATCATACCACTGCACTTCAGCCTGGGCTACAGAGCAAGACTCTGTCTCAAAATAAATATAAAAATAAAAATAAACAAAAAAGCCAGAAAATTTATTGCCAGCAGGCCTGCTCTCAATAAATGGCTAAAGAATGTTCTCTAAACAAAAAGAGAATTATAAAACAAAACCAAAATTCTAAACAAACAGTAACGATCAGGAAAATAGAAGAATGGAGAAAGTAAAACTATAGATAAATGAACTGCTTTTCTTCACCTTTTGAGTTTTCTTTTTTCCCATTTTTGTTGAGATATAATTGACATCTCTTTAAGTTTTGCAAATTAGGTTTGGGTTTTGAAGCTGCAATAATACTGTTTAATGTTTCTACATGTGTGTAGAGAGAATATTTAAGATAATTTATTCTAAGTAAGGGAGGGTAAAAGAATATCAATGGAGATAAGGTTTATCTACTTCAAAGTGGTAAAATGATGACACCAGTAGATTATAAGATATATATAAAATATATTTACAAATAATATAATGTGTGCATGTATATGTAATGTAGTACCTAAAGCAGCCACTTATAAGTATACAAAGGAGATATACTCAACAGTACTGTAGATAAATAAAAATAGATTCTAAAATATTAATATAACCCACAGAAAGGCCAGAAGAATAAAACAGGGTAAGGAAAAACAGAGCAAAAAGAAAATTACAAACAAAATGGAAGACTTAAGCCCTAACATATCAATAACTACATTTATTGACGTGAACTACATACAGCAGTTTAAAGATGGGGAATGGCAAAGTGAATTAAAAACTATGACCTAATTATGTGCTATCTATGACAGATTATTTCAAATATAACAATATAAATATGTTGAAAATAAAGGATGGAAAAATATATCTTGTAAATGTTAATCAAAAGAAAATAAGAGTTAACATATTAATGTCAAATACAGTAGGAAAATATCCAATCAATTAGAAGCAAACTAAACAACATACTTTTAAATAACTTATGGGTCAAAGAGGAAGTCTCAAGGGAAATTAAAGATAAGTAAATAAATTGAACTGAATAAAATGTAAATACAGCACATCAAAATAGGTGGAACACAGTCAAGGCAGTAATAACAGGTAAATTTATAGCACTAAACATATATATGAGAAAATAAGAAAAGACTCAAATCAACAATCTAAACTGCCAATGCAAGAACCTGGAAAGAGAAGAATATGTTAAACTCAAAATAAACAGATGGAAGGAAACAATAATGGTAAGGGCAGAAATGAATGGAATCAAGAGCAGAAACAGTAAACAAAAAGCAATGAAAGAAATAGCCAATTCTTCAAAAAGATTTAAAAAATTGAAGAACCTCTGATAAAATTGACAAAGAAAAAATGAGAGAAGACACACAAATTGTCAATTTTAGGAATTAAATAAGGAACCATTATGGGCCGTAAGGGCCTTCAAGAAAATAAGGGATGGAGATTCCTCCTCTCTGAAAGGAATCTCTGAGAAAAAGGCAGCAGCCCCAGTCAGGGGCTTATAGATAAAACTTCCATCTCCCTGGGACAGAGCACCTGCGGGAAAGGACGGTTGTGGTCACAGCTTCAGCAGACTTAAATGTTCCTGCCTGCTGGCCCTGAAGAGAGCAGTGGACCTCCCAGCACAGTGCTTAAGCTCTGCTAAGGGTCATACTGCCTCCTCAAGTGGGTCCCTGACTCCCATGCCTCCTGATGGGGAGACACCTCCCAGCAGGGGTTGACAGACACCTCATACAGGAGAGGTCCAGCTGGCATCTGGCAGGTTGCCTCTCTGGGACAAAGCTTCCAGAGGAAGGAGCAGCCAGCAACCTTTGCTGTTCTATAGCCTTTGCTGGTGATACTCAGGCAAACAGTGTCTGGAGTGAACCTCCAGCAAACTCCAACAGACCTGAAGAAGAGGGGCCTGACTGTTAGAAGGAAAACTAACAAGTGAGAAACAATGGTATCAACATCAGCAAAAAAGATCACCACTCAAAAAGCCCATCCTAAGGTGACCAACATCAAAGACCAAAGATAGACAAATTCACGAAGAGAAGGAAAAACCAGCACAAGAAGGCTGAAAATTCCAAAAATCAGAATGCCTCTTCTCCTCCAAAGGATCACAACTTTGCCAACAAAAGACTAAAACTGGACAGAGAATGAGTTTAATGAAATGACAGAAGTAGGCTTCAGAAGATGGGCAATAAACTCCTCCGAGCTAAAGGAGCATGTGCTTACTCAGTGCAAGGAAGCTAAAAACCTTGATAAAAGGTTACAGGAACTGATAACTAGAATAACCAGTTTAGAGAAGAATGTAAATGACCCAATGGAGCTGAAAAACATAGCACAAGAACTTTGTGAAGCATACACGCGTATCAATAGCCAAATCGATCAAGCAGAAGAGAGGATATCAGAGATTGAAGATCAACTTAAAGAAATAAAGCATGAAGACAAGATTAGAGAACAAAGAATGAAGAGAAATGAACAAAGCCTCCTAGAAATATGGGACTGTGTAAAGATACCAAACCCACATTTGATTGGTGTTCCTGAAAGTGAGGGGGGAATGGAACCAACTTAGAAAATACACTTCAGGATATATCCAGGAGAACTTTCCCAACCTAGCAACACAGGCCAGCATTCAAATTCAGCAAATACAGAGAACACCAGAAGATACTCCTTGAGATGAACAACTTCAAGACACATAATCATAAGATTCCCCAAGGTTGAAATGAAGGAAAGAATGTTAAACGCAGCCGGAGAGAAAGGTCGGGTTACCTGCAAAGAGAAGCCCGTCAGACTAACAGTGGATCTCTCTGCAGAAACCCTGCAAGCCAGAGTTTCTTGCAGGGTTGACCAGAGTGGGGGCCAACATTAAACCTTCTTAAAGAAAAGAATTTTCAACCCAGAATGTCATATCCAGCCAAACTAAGCTTCATAAGTGAAGGAGATATAAAATCCATTACATACAAGCAAATGCTGAGGGATTTTGTCACCACCAGTCCTGCCTTACAACAGCTCCTAAAGGAAGCACTAACTATAGAAAGAAAAAACCAGTACCAGCCACTGCAAAAACATACAAAAATGTAAAGACCATCAACACTATGAAGAAACTGCATCAACTAATGGGCAAAATAACCAGCTAGCATCATAATGACAGGATCAAATCTATACATAACAATATTAACCTTAAATGTAAACAGGATAAATGCCCCAATTAAAAGACACAGACTGGCAAACTGGATAAAGCACACCATTGGTGTGCTGGATTCAGGAGAACCATCTCACATGCAAAGACACACATTGGTTCAAAAGAAAGAGATGGAGGAATATTTACCAAGCAAATGGAAATCAAAAGCAAAAAAAAGCAAGAGTTGCAGTCTTAGTCTCTGATAAAACAGACTTTAAATCAATACGATCAAAAAAGACAAAGAAGGGCATTACATAATGGTAAAGGGATCAATGCAACAAGAAAAGCTAACTGTCCTAAATATATATGCACCCAATACAGTAGCACCCAGATTCACAAAACAAATTCTTAGAGACCTACAGACTTAGACTCCCACACAA
>CAUYLG010066779.1:0-28705 GCA_963573385.1 Cacajao melanocephalus
AGAGTTTAAATTATTTTTTATAGAATTAATAAGAGAAGCACTGAAGGAGTTGGGGAGATGCATTCTATCCTCTACTACCTTGTAGTTTTGTTGGACAAAAAAATTTAAGACTAATCAATATCATGAAAATGGCCATACTGCCCAAAGTAATGTATAGTTTCATTGCTATCTCCATCAAGCTACCATTGACTATCTTCACAGAATTGGAAAAAAAAAATCTTAAATTTCATATGGAACCAAAAAAGACCCCGCATAGCCAAGGCAATACTAAGCAACGAAAACAAAGCTGGAGGCATCATGCTACCCGTCTTCACACTATACTACAAGTCTACAGTAATCAGAACAGCATGGTACTGGTACCAAAACAGATATATAGACCAATGGAACAGAACAGAGGGCTCAGAAATAATACCACACACCTACAACCATCTGATCTTTGACAAACCAGACGAAACGAGCAATGGGGAAAGGATTGCCTATTTAATAAATAGTATTAAGAAAACTGGTGGAAAGCCGAAACTGGATCCCTTCCTTACACCTTATACAAAAAATAACTCAAGATGGATTTCAGACTTAAATGTAAGACCTAACACCATGAAAACCCTAGAAGAAAACCTAGGCAATACCACTCAGGACATGCCCATAGGCATAGGCAAAGACTTCATGACTAAAACACCAAAAGCAATGGCAACAAAAGTCAAAATAGACAAATGGGATCTAATTAAACTAAAGAGCTACTGCACAGCAAAAGAAACTATCATCAGAGTGAACAGGCAACCTACAGAATGGGAGAAAATTTTTGCAATCTACCCATCTGACAAAGGGCTAATATCCAGAATCTACAAAGAACTTAAACATATTTACAAGAAAAAAAACGACCCCATCAAAAAGTGGGCAAATGATATGAACAGACACTTCTCAAAAGGAGACATTTATGCAGCCAACAAACATGAAAAAAAGCTCATTATTACTGGTCATTAGAGAAATGCAAATCAAAACCACAATGAGATACCATCTCATGCCAGTTAGAATGGCAATCACTAAAAAGTCATGTGACAACAGATGCTGGAGAGGATGTGAAGAAATAGGAACACTTTTACACTGTTGGTGGTAGTGTAAATTAGTTCAACCATTATGGAAGATGATGTGGCGATTGCTCAAGGAGCTAGAACTAGAAATACAATTTGACCCAGCAATCGCATTATTGGATATATGCCCAAAGGATTATAAATCATTCTATTATAAAGACACATGCACATGTATGTTTATTGTGGCACTGTTCACAATAACAAAAACTTGGAACCAGCCCAAATGCCCATCAGTGATAGACTGGATAAAGAAAATGTGGCACATATATACCATAGAATACTATGCAGCCATAAAAAAGGATAAGTTCATGTCCTTTGCTGGGACATGGATGAAACTGGAGACCATCATTCTCAGCAAACTGACACAAGAACAGAAAGCCAGACACCACATGTTCTCACTCATAAGTGGAAATCGAACAATGAGAACACATGGACACAGGGAGGGGAACATCTCACACTGGGGCCTATCAGTGGGTGGTGATTAGGGGAGGGACAACATTAGGAGAAATATCTAGTGTAGATGGGGTGATGGATGCAAACAACCACCATGGCACGT
This sequence comes from Cacajao melanocephalus, assembly GCA_963573385.1. NCBI lineage: Eukaryota > Metazoa > Chordata > Mammalia > Primates > Pitheciidae > Cacajao > Cacajao melanocephalus. The sequence continues at coordinate 1,645 of CAUYLG010066779.1, forward strand.
ATATACCTATGCAACAGTCCTGCATGTTTTGCACATGTACCCCAGAACTTAAAGTACAACAAAAAAAATTAAGACTAATACAAAGTAGCTAAATACAATTAAGTTAGTAGAATAGTGGGAGAAAGAGTGGAAAGATGGATGGAGGCCATATTTAGGAAGCTCATAAATGCAAAACTGAAAAGTTGATTTTTATGGTGTGTAAAAATAGCTATGGATAGAATTTATTGCATGTGTACACTGTGCTCATCTCTTTAAAACCTCCCATTTTTATACTTATATCTTTCTTGTGAAATTGAAATTATTTCCATTTTACAGCTGAGGAAACTAATACTTAGAGGGGTTAAGAAATTTGTCCAAGATCACACGGCTAGTCAGTGACAAATTACAGATTTAAACTGAGGTCTGTCTGATTTCAAAGACTATGCTTTTAACTGGAGGCAAAATTTGAGAACAGTCAAAAGCACAGATTTGAAGTGTAAAATTCTGAGTTCTGACTAAGATATATACCCATGTAACCAGCTCACCAAACAAAATAGAGAGCATTTTTCTATCACCTCTTATCTCTTCCAGTGAATCACCACCTCCTAACAGATAACCAGTGCTGTGGTTTCCATCACCATAAATAAATTTTATCACTTCTGGAACTTCATATAAATGGAAGCATACAGTAAATATTCTTTTATGTCAACTTTTTTTTCATTCAGCTTGATTCTTTTGAGGGTCATCCATGTTTTGTATGTGCCAGTGGTTTGTTTTTTTAATTGCTGACTAGTATTTCATTGTAAGACTGTACCATGATTTATTTATCCTCTCTGATGTTGATGAACATTTAAGTTGTTTCTAGTTTAGTGCTGTTAATTATAAAACTGGCATAAACATTCTTGTATAATCTTTCTGTGAACATATGCTTTTATTTCTCTTGGATAAATAACTTGAAAGTGAAATTACTGATCAAAGATTAGGTGCAATTTGTAAGAAACTGCATTTTTTTTCCCAAAGTGATTGAACTCCTTTACATTCCCAACAGCAATAGAAGAGTTCATATTGCTTCACATCCTTGCTAACATTTGGTGTTGTCAGTCTTTTTAATTTTAGTCACTTTAGTGGGTGTGAAGTGGTATCTCATCATGCTTTTAGTTTTCATTACCCTCAAGATTAATGGCAATGTGTATCTTTTCATGGGCTTATTAGTCATTCACATAGAATTTGTTGTTGTTGTTGTTAACTGTCTAAGACTTGTCATTTTTATTGGGTTATTTCTCTTTGCCAATTGAGTTGTAGGAATTCTTTATATATTCTGGTTTCAAATTCTTTATCAGATATATATAAAGCAAATAGTATTAACCAGTTTGTGATTTGCCTCTTAATTTCTATAATGGTGACTTTGGGTGAACAGAAGTTTTAATTTTGATGAAGTGCAATATGACTTTTATAAGGGTGTAGATTTTTGGATCCTGTGTAATCTTTACCTACCCCAAAGTCCAGTAATGTTCTCCTAAATTTTCTTCTGGAAGATTTATAGTTTTAGTTTTATGTTTACATTTGTGATTCACCTAGAATTAACTTTTTATGTGTTATAGGGTAGGGGTAGAGGTTTATTGTTTGTTGTTATTTTCTTCTTCCATGGGGTTATCCAGTAGTTCTAGTATTATGTGTTGAAAAGACTTACCCTTCCCCATTGGATCACTTGCATATTTTGTTGAAAGTCAATTGACTGTATATGTTTGGATCTATCTCTGCACTCTTAATTCTATCCTCCTAATACATTTTGTCTAGCTTTACATCACTTCCAGAGTGGCTTGATTTTTATAGCACTGTAAGTTATCTTGGATTCAGGTAATGTGAGTCCCAAAACTTGTCAGTAATTTTCAAAATTCTTTTGGCTATTCACATCCAAACATTTACCAAGTGTATTTATGTCACACTTCTATATAAACTCTGGAATCAACTCTAATATTTCTTTTGTTTTTCAGAGTAGTCAAGTATATTAGTAAGAAGGGGGAACAAGGAGTTCGATCTTTGACTGACTGTGAACAATCAGTTGAGATAACTCACTATTTTCAGACCAGTGTCAACTCTAAATTTTTATTGGAATTGCATTGACTCTGTAGTTCAATTTTGAATACACTTTACTGCTGTATATTGATCTGTTATCCTGTGACCATGGAAGAGTTTTGACTAGTGCAATGAAATGATCAAAGAGGCATTTCAGAAAAAAAATAAGCAGAAGAATTGCTCACTAATATATTGATCAGATGTATCCCTTGAGGATACATGAGCCTTACCCTGAGGCATAACTATAGATCATAGTTCTGACCTATAGTAGCTGCCTATAGATTTGTGCTCATATCAATTGTGTTAGCTCCTGGGCCAAAGAATGTAGATAAATGGTTGCAAACACATCCATCACTTAGAATAGCAAAGCAACTCAAAGCATATACTCTAGGAATGGAAGCACAGTAGAGTCCTCTTCATCTGTGAATACTGGTTGAACACTCCTATTAAATTGCACTCGGTGCCAAAGCTCCTTTATACATAATTTGGTAGTGGTGAAGTATATGTGTTTGAGGGACTACAGGTTAATATCCCTCATCTAAAATGCTTAAGACCAGAAGCGTTTCAAACTTCAGATGTTCTTAGAATTTAGGAATATTTGCATATACATAATGAGATCTCTTGGGGATGGGACCTAAGTCTAAACACAAGATTTATTTATGTTTCAGATACACCTTATACACATAGCCTAGAGGTAATTTTATACAATTTTAAAAATAATTTTTGTGCATGAAACAAAGTTGGTTACCTTGAATCATCGGAAAGCAAAGGTATCACTATCTCAGCCACCCATATGGATCATCTGTGGTTGTTTGGCATCAGCATCATTCCTAACCCTGAATTTATATGCTACCAATAAGCAATCACTTTCTTCCAATTATTCACACATAAGTACTTAATGGTAAAAAAAAATGACATACCATTAATACAGTGAAAACTTAATGTGTTCAGGGTAACTCAGCAGCACAGTAGCATCACCAGAATACCCGTATCCGCTGTTTAACAGCAGCAACAGCAAACAGCAGCCTTTCAGTCTCCACCTGTGATGTGTTTTCATTAAAAGGTTTCATGTACACTGAATTTTATTTCTAAGGTAAGAAAAAACACCAGAAGCAATTGAAGGACCAGGAAGTGGGCCCTCTAAGGGAGAGGAGGTATTTTGATAGATGGCTTTTTAAATTGTTTTCTCCAGAGTCATTTGCCTCATTAAAAATGGTCTTTGCCTTAGAAGTCTCTCTTTGATTTTATAAACTGACATGATTTCTTATTCTGTTGTGAATGCACACTGCTCTAGTCCTTCATTAATCCAATCACACATTTTCACTATCTTGTCTATAGACACTTTCTGCGGTGTCAGCAACATCACCACCTTATTACCTTTTGGCTATTTTACCATTAGTCAATGAATGAACAACTTGAGCCTCATTACTGATGTGAATAATTTCTTTGATATCCACTTCTTCCAGCTTGCTGATAGACTCTGAAGGTATGTTTTTTGCCAAAGTACAGGAGTTCAGGTTTTATTTTTCTTCTCACTTGACATATAAAGTTTTTCAGAGTCACCACCTTCGTCATCATCACTGAACACAGTCATAGGCTGGAGGTCATGCCAGGCATGCACAACTGTGTCTTTAGTCTCTGTGCACCAAGCATTGGCAATAGTATATGTGACATCCTTCATGCTAAACTCCTTTTGAAAAACTTCCACATTCATACCTCTGTTCAGTGCTGCTAGCATGCTTTTCAAAAAGTGTTTTTATATTTACTTTTCATTGACTGAAGGACACTCTGATCACATGGCTAAGCTAATGAAGTCATGTTTGGGGGAAAGTATATGGCATAAACATTATTTTTAATGAGAATTCCAGCCGAAGAATGAGCAGAAAGTTGCCAGGGAATAGCAAAATCTTTCAATCATCTTTCAGTCCAGTTTCCCTGCAGTAAGCCTGAGTGGCTGGTACAAAATGTTTGTGAAACCAATCAGAAAGATGTTCCTGGTGATCCGTGCCTTTTTTTTAGCATAATAATGGACTAGTAAGAAATTCACTACTTAAAAACAGTGAAGATGCAGGCTGCTGCCTATCACAGTATGTTTACATTTATGTGTGCCTGCTGCATTAGCACATCCCAGCTCAGTTATTCAGCCTTTGGCATCCTTAATTTCCTTAGGAACTGTATCATCAGTTGTAGTCAGTGTAGTTCCAGGGCAATAATGCCAAAATAATGAGGCTTCATCAGCATTATAGAATTGTTCTGGCATAAGATTTTCATCAGTAATGACGAAGGTCATCATCAGTGATGACCTTGGCAAATTTGTTAATGAATTTCTTTACTGCTTCATGATCAGCCCATGCTTTACTATTATAAATCTTTAAACATGTAATATACTATGTCTAAAAAATATCTGCAACCAGCTTGTTGAATATTCACAGTTCCCTTCCATCTGCAGTTCATCGTGACAGATCTTTGCTTGTTTCATGATCAGCACATCTTTAAGTGGCATGTGTTCCTTGCAGCACTGATGGATCTACTCTTTTAAAACATGATTGAAATCTTCCTTTTTAGCTTTTTATGATGTTTTTCTATTTTTCATTAACTTCCGTTTATCACTTTCTGTGTGAACTTCAACAGTTTATCCTTCTGTTTCTTCAGGTCATATGTGGCAGTCATTTCAACACCATACTCTTCTATAAGACATTTTACACATATATCACTGTCCAGTTTCTCTCCAGTTTAACTTTCAGTGCTATAGATAAATATAAATCATTCCTCTTTTTAAAATTACTTTTACGCATAGGGTTATCTACTGGCCTTTTTGACATTTTCAACAATATTTTACTATACATATCAGAGAATAGGCAAAAAACATAGTGAGTAATGCATATTGGTCTTAGCCCCACATGGGGCATTGTGGGAAACCTACCCTTGGTTTGCCTGATTGTCACAATGCCATTTTAATGTCCTTTGTGGGCATGAATGCATGGGGGAATCTGGGCATCATCAGAAAAGATAGGGGCTTGAAGAGTCTTTTTTCCCTCAGAGATGCCAAATAAATGATGTGCGGCAGGCCTGCATTTTGACTGCAACCCATCACATAAGGTCAGATCTTATTTTCCACGTGTGGTGTCATGTGGGTAATCAAAACGTTTCAAATTCTGGAGCATCTCATATTTTAGATTTTCACATAGGGATACTCAACCCGAATATATTTTTTTGAAGCTCAAATTCTGAGAGTACTCATTTATACAAGTTTTTCATCAGCTGTTCATTTTTTGCATCCCAACTCTTTGGTAATGGCTCAAGAATCTAGTTAGGGTCCTCATACTTCTGTATCATATTTCATTTTGCCCTCTGTGTATCTATCTTAGTAAATTACTAGGTTGAGCTCGGGAGAACTTCCAAATTGCTCTTTGTGTCTTTTTTGTGTGTGTGTATGAACAACCCAAAATGTTCAGCAGAAAGATTACTATTTTACTAAAGCAGGGAGATTGATAGAAAGTTTTTAATTTCCTTAGAAAATAATAAGAGAAAAATAAAAACATACTTACATTAAACATCCACTTCTTTCTTTTTGGTAACTCACCTTATTTTGATAAACAAAATTTCATGCTGTTCCTTAACATGATTCAAAATTTTAAAATAAATTATATGCTGTGAATAAAAACAAACCATACAATGGTTGAAAAATATATACATTTTCAAACTCTGACTACTCACGAAGATTCTGATATGCCCTTTTCCTGGTAGTTGAAACACATGGATTTTAAAGAATTATGTGCAAGGTATTTTTCCTGGTTTTGAATTACAAAATAATGCAGAGTATTGGTATGATTTACTGGTGCCTTGGGACAGCAGACACTGTGCATGGGTTTATAAAATATAGATTTTTGATCTTGACTTCTTTGCAAGTCACCTTATGCAGCTCTGATGATGTTTACATTTATAGAACTTTTCAAAGTTTGCCTTTGTATTATTAACTTATTACATATAGAGGCTGGTTTAAGGAAAGTTAGGAAACCTTTGCCTTTAACACTCCTGGAAGGGCCCTAAGGGGTAATCTAATCCCAACCTATCACTTTATATTGAATAAATACCTAGAGAGGGTGAGTGACTTGTGAAAGCCACACAGCTAAAGCCTGAGATTGGCTGAGGCCTATGTTTCTTGATTCTTTAAGCAGGAATCTTTCTATTGCCCTGTGTAGTTTTCATCTTTTGCTTTTACTTTTAGATATTTATCCAACAGGATCCTGATATCCTTATTACAATACCCTACTGATCTTGCCAGCACTTATCAACCCCCTTCATCTTTCAAATCGACCCCCTCCACTTTCGTCCATGACCTATTCTTAGAGGTCCTATCCAGGCATAATATTGAATCTAAAGAGCCAGTAATGTTTATGGCTCAATATGTTGTTCCTTGTTTGAAGTAGCTTCAACGCCTCACCTCATATAAGCAACTATCCTTAGTATTCCCAAGAGTTAAATTTATTGACTTCTCACTATGTGCCAGACACTGCTAAAATTTTATATAGATTATGTCATGGATATTGCATGCATTATGTCATTATCTCATTTGAGTAATGAGTTATAAAGAGATAAATCCAGTGAGTGATGTATTTAGAGACAGGTGGGGTTATCCTGCCCCATTTTTAGTGCTATCACTCAGGCAGTAGCCCTGATGCCCTGGGAAGGGGGCCAACACATGAGAGGAGTCTGCCTTGTCTTCCAGCGTCTTCAGCTTTCAGCCCAGTGAGTTTTCTGTGCATGCTGCTGGATGAAATTAGCCAGAACTGCTCTGCTGGACAAGATTCTCAGAACTGGGCCTGCTAACATGCCCCGGTATTCCCATGCTCTGAAATTCATTGTTTGCCACAACTCGGGAAACAATACCCAGGCCACAGGGCATCATGTAAGGCTTAAATAGAGAAGTATCTAGAAAGATGCCTTGGATGCAGAATGCCCATGGTTGTCTATTATCTCTACTAAATAAACGTGAGGGCAGGAAAAGAGAATCAAACTGGTTTTTGTGAATATTTTTCTGCTGCTGTCAGTTCTCCCTTCTTGTGTGTTCAGTGAAATGTCCCTGTTGATAAATGGAAATGTGTAAATGAACAAGAGCCAGTGTAGAATGTAACACTAATTGGAAGAAAAATAATACCTACATATACAAGAAGTAATTAGAGGCCAGGATAAGGATGAAGTAGGTCACAGGAAGCTAGAAAATAGAAACCATTTGCAAAGGAGTATGTGAGCCAAAGCTAGTAAAGTTAGGGAAGCAAGTGGAGAGACTTGAGCACCAAGGAATAAGAGAATACCTTAAGCACTGATGAATTGACCTGAAGTAGACCCATTCGTTATACCTAAAAACAGTCAAATGGACTTTGGCTCAAATATTTGTAGGCCGCTATGTGAAATGGCAATTAGACTTTTCTAAGGGGGCTTCAGAGAGCAGAACTGGCACCAGTATACCAAGCTTCAGGAAGGCAAAGTTTGGCACAGTATCTGAAAGAGCTTTCTAACAATCACTGCATCTGAAGGTGAGCTGACTGCCTCAGGAGCAGAGAATTTCCCAAGGCTGAAATTGTCCAAGCAGAGTCAGGTGACCACTGGGAAAGGAATGTAAGCAACAGATATGGAAGTTAGACTTGGAGAGTTGGAGATTATAGTAGTCTATATTTTTCTGAAACCAGAACTCAAGAATTCTCTGGTTTAAAATAAGAATAAAAATTAGGCCAGACATAGTGGCTCACGCCTGTAATCCTAGCACTTTGGGAGGCTGAGGCGGGTGGATCACCTGAGGTCAGGAGTTTGAGATCAGCCTGGCCAACATGGCGAAACCCCATCTCTACTAAAAATACAAAAATTAACTGGGCATGGTGGCAGGTGCCTGTAATCCCAGCTACTTGGGAGTCTGAGCCAAGAGAATTGCTTGAACTGGCAGACGGAGGTTGCAGTGAGCTGGGATCGCACCCCTGCACTCCACCCTGAGAGACAGAACAAGATTCCATCTCCAAAAACAAAAAAAACCAGAAAACTAAGTGGCAGGATGAGATGAGAATGACTTCGCTGATGTTCAGAAAGAGGCTGGATTTTGTACCCACACAGATTCCGACTCAAATTGCAGCTCTGCACTCACTTGCTGAAGGACCTCAGAGTTTTCTACACTCTCTGGGATTCATTCTCTTCTCTGTCTATAAAACAGTGCAGTCACAGATACCCCAGAATGTTCCAGTAAACATTAAGTGGTATATCTCATGGAAATTATCCTAATACACAGTAGAAGTTTAATCACTGTTAACGTTCTTCCCGTTTCTCTCTTTTAGCAAGAATTAGAAATGTGCCTCGGGGAAAGGTTGAATTTAGAAAATCCAAAGCTGTAGAATCTCTAAGAACAGCTCTGAGAAGTAACTTCCTATGGGAAACAGTGTTGACCTTCCTTACATTCGTCTATATTGAATTTCCTTACCTGGGCCTGAGATCCTGGAGATCTTCTGCTCACTTGAACCATCTCAATGGCCTGAATTTGAACGGCTAAGAATCAGTTAGTACTAGCAAGTCTTACAGAAAAGAAGAGAGGGTTAGTAGCTCAAGATCATTCTTCCAAAAGGATATCCCTTCCCCTAAAGCTTATGCAGCAACAGTGAACAAGGATAGCAACACAGACCTCCCAGTATTGTTCAAAATACAGAAAGCAAAGTAAAAGTTGAGACAAATAGTTAAGATATTCAGTTCACAAGCTTATCTATTCCACATGGATCTGGGTTTGGGAAGAAGCATATTTTATTCATCTTTTTCCAAAGGTCTAGACATAACTGAGCTCGCCTGGGAAACATTGTAAATGTGAGTTCTTCCTGAAATTGTAATGTGTGAATGGATTATGGCGCCCGTCACATGTTATCAGGCTAGGATAGAGGAGACTATGAAAACCTTGTTTACAAAAGGAGCATGGGCAGGAGGCAAAGGTTGCAATGAGCTGGGATTGTACCACGGCACTCCAGGGCCACAGAGCAAGACTCCATCTCAATAAAAACAAAAGGTTATGGGGCACTGGATTTGATAGAGAATCATTGATTTGGTCAATCCATGCCTGACGTTTCATTGGTTACTGTTAGTCATGGTGGGGAGAGGGCCATGATCTGAGATAACCTAATAAAGCTGAAGGGAGGGCATCTGTTCTGTAAGTGGGAAACCATCTCTTTCTTGCAATGCTCTCAACAGATAGTGCTTGCAGCCATCTTGTGACTATGAGAAGACCCAGGGCTCTGGAGCATTGGAGTCAGTCTTGAGACACACACCTGGAGCTTGCCCTGCATGTGGACTTCGGTATGTTTAATAATATATTTTTTTATTGTTTAAGCCAGTTCTAACTGTGTGTCTTAGAATTAATGCCAAATGTATGCTAACTGTAAAAAGTGAGATGGGAGACTACTGGTTCTCATTATAAACTTCTCCAATCAACTTTTTAAAAATAAATTCTATTGTATATATTTGAGGTATACAACACAATGTTATGAGATGGTAACATGGTTACTAAAGTAGAGCAAATTAACATATTCATCATCTCACACAGTTATCTTTTTTAGGGCAAACACAGCTGCAATCTCATTTGGCAAAAATCCTCACTACAATATTATTAACTATAATCCTCATGTTGTATATAGATCTCTAGACCTGTTCATCCTGCATATCTGCTACTTTGTATTCTTTGAGCTACATCTTCCCATTTTCTCCCAGCCTCCACTGATTTTCTTAAAACACTGTGTACTTGTATGATTTTGATTTTTAAAAAGCAAAATTTTAAGAAATCCTCATTCTTTCACAAGTGGCAACCACTGATTTTAGTAGTAGATTTTAGTCTTTTTTATGCTTCCTACAAACTGAGAAGAGCTTGGGTTCTTGGAATTTCAAAAGCTAAATCAGCCAGTTGATTTAATCTAGTTTAAAAAACAATCAATTCTGTAAAAAATTTAGTCATATTAAACCTTTTAACTCTCACATAAGGACAAACAATACTTTAAATGTCTTCATTATTTCATGTTCTAACCAGTTGTGTGGCATTATGCAGATAGGGTATATTATAACATTAGAATTTAGTGACTAGCAATGTCGTAACAAAATGTGATTAATATATCCTGTGGCCAGAATTCAATGAAGCAATTTTAAAATGCTCCAGAAATAGCAAGCACTCCTTACAAAAAAAAAGGGTCATATTCCCGGAAAATGTGACACAGCTAATGTCCATCAACTGACTAATGTTCATTAGCATTCAACACATTAGTAGACTGTCCTTCTGTGAGCACTTCTGTTCTTAATTTACAATGCTTTGTAGGGTAGTAGAAATAGCATGTTTTTAGAGGCCAAACATGGGCTGATATCACAGCGTGGACACTTGCTAAGTTGGCATCTTTGGTCAGGTTACTTGATGCCTCTAAACTTCAATTTCTTCATCTGTGAAACTAACCTCGTTCAATAGATTGTTGTTTAGGTAAAATTTATAGGTAAAGAGCAATATGCCTTCAAGTATTAATACGTGCCATTTTCTTCTCTTTCCTTTCCCCTGATTTTCTTCATTAGAAATTCTGAGAACCTCAAACAGTTTTTGTTTTAACTAACAAACATTCAAAGGGAAGAGTGAATCTAAGTGTGGCTTGAGTGAAAGGAGATTCAGATATGTCTGTAAGTTGGTGAGGCCAGGCATCAGCAACCCTATTTAGATGGCTCTGAGAAACCTCCTGAGAAGCCAAGGTCTGTGCCGAATGGGATCGGACACCACTGAGCATGTCCAAGGTGCTTGCAGGCTTGGACAACAGCAGTCTGATGCTGAGACACCTGCAGGCACGGAGTTTATCGTCCCAGGGGAAGGTTGTTACAGTAAATGTAGATCACAGTTTTGTTTCATTTTGTTTTCCTAGTCAATATCTGAATCCTACAACAAAGGGCATATTAAAAAGGAGAAATTGTTTTTCACTAAATTCTATAACTCATTTGGAGATGAGCATGCTGCTTGAGGTCACCTTCAGCAGACTGTGGCACAAGAAGGCTAAAGTCATTCTTTCTCTTCAAGCAACCCATCCCATGTCCCCCTCCCTATCTTCCCCCTATCTACCCACAATACAGTTCTGGCACTATAAGAGCTCAGAGCATTGGGTGGGAGGTCCATTAAAAATATGGGGATTCAACAGATGTGGAGGATCAGCAGTGGCACCAGCAGGGTACTTCTGAAAAGCAGTAGAGGAGACTTCGGTGCACAGAGTGGGACACCTGCGTCTGGGAGCAAGAATGAGGGCTCATGTGTTCAGCTATGTATATGAGACACAGGCCTCCAAAAATGCTGTGCTCCAAATGCACTGAGCTCTTTTGGGCATGAAGATATTCCTAGAAAGATACATAGAAATTGTTGTAACTCAAAATTTCTAAAAGTATATTTATGGAAGCACATATATATCAATATAATATACCCCTGAAGTTCATTTATTTTTTGCCTGCATGAACTTTTTAGCATCTGAAAATTATGAAAAGCAACATGTTAAATCATTTATACATTTCATTTGTACAACAGTAGCCCTCCGGGTGGGAGGTATAATTAGCCCCATGTTACAGATGAGGTTCTAAGGGTTTAAGTGTTTTAAGTTAATTCGGTCATTGAGCAGCTGAGTTGGGATTTAAACTCAGGTATTTCTGGCTATAAACCTGTGCTCCAAACCACTCTCCAGTGTTTCTCACCTGTCTCAAGGTCATGTGGAATTCTAGTTTAAATGGATGACTGGGCCCATGTCTAGGGCCTTGGTGTGGCAGCATCATCACCACCTGGGAATTGAAGCATCCCAGGCCCCAGCCCACATCCACTGAATCAGAATTTGCATTTTAACAAGCTCCCCAGGCAATTTGTATACGCGTTAAGGTCTGGGAAGCACTGTTCTGTGTTGTATTCATCTTCTCTGTCCAGATATCTTTCAAATATAACCACTTGGTATAAAAGCACTAGTTAACTCATTGTCTGAGATAATCTCACAGCTTTGGGGAAGGATTAGCTAATGCAAAATGCATTCATTTCTTTCTCTGACTGGACCAAGTTTACATGATACTGAAACAACTAGTTGAAAAGTGCACAATTCAGGCAAGCCAATTATCTTGTACCACAGTTGTCCAAAAATAGTGTTTTAAGTAAAAGTCTACATTTCAAAATAAAGCACATCATTCACAGGTGTGTGAATAGCAACAACCAGCATCTTTCTTTAAGACAAGGCTAGATGACGATTCCATGCCCGTCATGCCTTCTCCCACTGTAAGGTCAACCCAGCATGAAGTCAGACTCAAATCAACTGGTTGTAGCTTATTTGCCTCAGGAGACAATTCCAGAATAGATCATATGCATGAGACTCTGTGTCTCCAAGGATTCCAGAAATATTAAGCTTTGAATTACTTCTTTACAAAACCCAGAACAAAAAGCTGTGGATTGCTGAGTGTCTGAAGAATTTGTGGTAATTTTGGTAGAAGAAGTCATTTTTGTTTCATTGTTCCAGGCTTTTGGGACTCTATGACCTAAGCACATTGTAAGGGAAAACTTCAGTTAATTTACTCCTAAGATGACAATCCATGTGAAATTTAAGGTACATGCTTTGCAAAAGAGTTCAAAAGTTTGGTTTAAAACCCATTCCTGGATAAGAGGGAAGGAAACCAATTACTTGAGAATGGTAGTGATAATGAAGGCAATGTTATGATTCACTAAGAAGAGCCTGGGTTATGAACAATGAACACTGTGGCATATAAATTACCTGAGAGCAGAGTTTAATGATGCGTTCTTTCTTATTAATTGCTCCTTTGGTGACATGGTCTATAAAAGTTATTTTTTTTTTTACAAGAAACAAAAAGAAGTCCACCATCTCATCTTAGTCTTGGCGAATCTTACATATTGCTAAATTTTATGACCTTGGAATGTCTTTACCTAACCTAGCATTTATTAGTGTGAATTGCAATCTGGTTTTATATTTTTGTATGATAATCATGAGATACGATCTCATGTAGAATTTCCATAGCTTTAAACAATTCTCTACTAAATAGCATACGTTGAATTTTATAATTTAGCACTCTGATTATATTCACTTATTCAAGGAAAATGTTCTCATCTTTGATATTATCTCTTCTAAATCAAATCCAAAGTAAAACTTATTTTGTCTAGATTAATATATTTTGGGGCATAGGCTGGGTATACATGCAGCTGCGGAAGCAGACTGTGGAGAGCAGGATATGATCATTTTGGCCACTTTCCCAAACTATCCCAATCACAGAGACTAAATGCCAGATGGAGAGGTGCAGTGGCCACGATGACGGGATCGCAGCTCAGTCAATCAGCGGGCATAACTGACATCCATCCAGCTTCGCCAGCTGGTGGGTGAGAAGAAGTATTAACATTTACAATAATGTTTCCTACATTTCCACGGCTCCGGCCCCCTGCCCCCAACATGTTCACGTGGGTAGTCCAGTTCATTTCAGAGGAGCCCAGCTTCAGATATTTCTGAGTTTTTAAATGGGATTTTTATGAGTAGCTGGAAAATCCTTAGTCCCCCAAAGTGTATAGTCCTGGGAATGTTCCCTCTTTCCTCAAGAGCCTTTATGGGAGGAGGAGAGGCCTGCCTCATCTTGAAGCAGAACCACCGCTTGTAGCATTTGTTCAAGACCTTCTGCTCTGGGAAACTGCCACCACCCACGCCCAGCCCGCAACCCCTGGTGTTGCTCTTCTCTATTGTTCACTTGCGCCTGCCCAGAGTCCTGCCTCCGTGTCCCAATGCACCATGGTCCATGCAGTCACCAGCTTCCTCTGAGCCACCTACCTCTGGGCTGTTTCCATCTGGGTTTCTGGTGATTTTTTGTTTTTTTTTTTTTCCACCCATGAGAGAACTGACTTCTCTTTCTCATGATCCTCTCTCTCTCTCAGGAAACATGCCCAGAGCAGAGACCTGGGCTCTGGCTGACAAGTTTCTCTTCTATTTGGCAAGTCTCCTCCTTCACAGAGCACAGCCTCATACTGTATTCGAACAACTGCCCCAACACTTGAGTGTTGAGGGGATCAAAGGATGGGCTTTGCTGAGTGAAGTTTGTTCAGGAACTTTCAGAATGCATGGCCTTCTGGTAAAGGTGGAATGGAGAAAGTGGAGAACTGAACCAGGCTCTGAGGCCAGTATGTCGCTTCTCACTGTCTGCTTGTTGAACTGAAGATGACTGAGCCTGGAAGTTAGAGGTCACCTGACTTCTCTACCCAGTCATAGATGAAACTAGGAGGGCAGTGAGGCATGGCTTGGCAGAAGCAGAGGAGAGAGGCAAGGGCAGCTGAGTCTGAGCTTTGACTCAAAGGTGCTACCAAATGGCACCAGTATTCATCATCCATTCACTTTGTGAATGTAGTCAGGGTGGCAGTGGCATTTGTATCCCAGCAAGAGATTAAGCTATGAGAAACATGCTTATCTAGGATGCCATTCTTCTAACCATTCATTCATTCACTTAGTATTTATTAAGTGCCCATTGTGTCAGGAACATACATAGTGTGAATATATAGAGTATATATAGATAGATAGATGCTATGGACTTAATGTTTTTATCCCCCTCTCTCCCACTAAACCCCCAATAAATATGTTGAAATATAATTCTCTAATGTGACTGTATTTGGAGATGGGATTTTGGGAGGTAATTAGGTCATGAGAGCTCTACATGGGATTAGATAATAGGACCAAAACCCTTATAAAAGAGACCTCAAAGAACTCACTTGTTCGCCTTCCACCATGTAAGCTAACAGCAAAAAGACAGCCATCCCTGAACCAGGAAGCAAGTTCTCACTAGATACTGAATCTGCTGGCACCTTGATCTTGGACTTCCCTAGCCTCCAGAACTACGAGAAATGTATTTCTTTTTTTATGAATCACCAGCCTGTGGTATTTTTGCTGTAGTAGCCCAAACATGCCAAAACAGTATACAGTACATGGACATAGTATACAAAGCATATACTTTACTTTCCATGGAGCTGGATGTTAAACAAACACACAGATAAATATATTCATACAAATTTTATGATGCTTATGAAGGAAAATAACAGGAGATGGCATAAGAAGGAAGTTAGGGTAGAACTCCTTGATTAATTATTATGCTACCTTATATAATGTTGCTGTGAACTAGGCATACATATTTACTCATGTAATCCTCAAGGAAACCTTATAACATACGTACTATTAATATCTCCATTTTATAGATGAGGAAACCTACAAATATGTTAATTAATAAGCTTAAGTCATACAACCAGGAAATGGTAGATCCTGGATTTGAACCCAGTATTTGAGGCTTAAGAATGAGTAAAATAGAACTAGATGAAGAGTGTGTAGTTAGTTTTTCAAACAGAGAACATCATGTGCGAAGGAGGCAGTGATAGCATGGGGCATTTTAAGAGGTGAAGAAGGCCAGTGATTGTAATGACCGAGAGGACAATCACAGGACAAGAGGTAAACTGAGGCCAGATTAACATTTTTTTCTTGCTTTTAAAAATTATAATTTACATAGAGTCAGTCACATTTTTAGTGTATAGATTTGTGGGCTTCTGTATGCCCATATAGTCATGTAACCACCACTGCAATTAAGATATAAAAGAGTTTGAGAACCTCAAAAAAATCCTTTAGTGCTTCTTTGTTAACAAAACTCCCCTTTACATCCTCTTATGTTTCTTCTGATCCCCTATGATTTGACCGTTACAAAAATCTTATAGAAAAGGGATAATGTGTAGCCTTTTGAGTTTGCCTTCTTTCACTTGGTACAGTGCATTTTTTTTGTTTTCTGTTTTGTTTGTTTCTTGGATTCAGGGGGTATATGTGCAGATTTGTTACATGGCCATATTGCGTGATGCTGAGGTTTGAGGTATGGATGGTCCTATCACCCTGATAGTGAGCATAGTACCAAATAGGTAGGTTTTCAATGCTGCTTTCCCTCCCCACACTAGTAGTATCTATTGCTCTTATATTTATGTCCTTGTGTATTCAATATTTAGCTTCCCCTTATAAATGAGAACATGCGGTATTTGGTTTTCTGTTTCTATGTTAATTTGCTTAGGATAATGGCTACCAGTTGCTTCTATGTTTCTGCAAAGAACATGATTTCTTCATTCTTTTTTAAGGCTGAGTACTCCTTAATGTATAAACACCACATTTTCTTAATCAAACCACTGTTGATGGACAAATAGGTTGATTCCATGTCTTTGCTACTGTGAATAACATGGTAATGCGCCATACAAATGCATGTGTCCTCTTGGTAGAACAATTTATTTTTCCTTAGGTATACACCCAGTAATGGGATTGCTGGGTCAAATGGTAGTTCTGAGTTCTTTGAGAAATCTCCAAACTGCTATCCATCGTGGCTGAACTAATTTCCATTCATACCAACAATGTATAAGCATTGCTTTTCTTCTGCAGCCTTGCTGCATCTGTCATTTTTTGATTCTTTTGCCATTCTGACTGATGTGAGATGATATCTCATTGTGGTTTTGATTTACATTTCTCTGATGATTAGTGATGTTGAGCATTTATTCATATGTTTGTTGGCCATTTGTATATCTTCTTTTGAGAAGTGTCTGTTCATGCCCTTTGCCCATTTTTAAGCTGGATTATTTGGTTTTTGCTTGTTGATTTGTTTAAGTTCCTTGTAGATTCTGGTTATCAGACCTTTGTTGGACACACAGTTTGTAAATATTTTCTCCCATTCTGTAGGTTGTCTGTATATGCTATTGGTAATTTAGGTTGCTGTGCAGAAGCTTTTTAGTTTAATTAGGTCCCACTTGTGAATTTTTGTTCTCGTTGCAATTTGAAGTCAGGTAATGTGATGCCTCCAGCTTTGTTCTTTTTGCTTAGAATTGCTTTGGCTATTTGGACTGTTTTTTACTTCTACGTGAATTTTAGAATAGTTTTTTTCTAATTCTGTGAAAAATGATGTTGGCATTTTGATAGAGATAGCTTTGAATCTGTAAATTGCTTTGGGCAGTATAGCCATTTTAACAATATTGATTCTTCCAATCCATAAGCATGACATATTTTTCCATTTATTTCTGTTTTTTTTCTCATTTCTTTCAGCAATGTTTTATAGTTCTCCTTGAAAAGATTTTCACCTCCTTGGTTATACATCTCCTTGGAATACACCTATACTTAGATATATTCCTAGGTATTTCTTTTCTTGTATGTCTGGCTACTGTAAAGAGGATTGTGTTCTTGATAGGCTCTCAGCTAGAATGCTATTGGTGTATAGAAATGCTACTGATTTTTGTACATTTTTTATATTTGTATCTTGAAACTTTACTGAAGTTGTTTATCAGTTACAGGAGCCATTTGGTGGAATCTTTAGAGTTTCCTATGTATAAAATAATATCATCAGCAAAGAGAAGATAGTTTGACTTATTTTCCTATTTTTGCCTGATGGTTCTGGCTAGCACTTCCAGTAGTATGTTGAATAGGAATGGTGAGAGTGAGCATCCTAATGCATTTGAAATTCATGTTGTGTGTCTCAGTAGCTTCTGCTTTTTATTGCTGAGTAGTATTCTGTGGTGTGAATGTACCTCAGTTTATTTATTCATGCAGCAGCCGAAGGACATTTGGATTATTTCTGGTTTAGAGTAATTATGAATACATCCACTATAAACGTTCAAATTCAGATTTATGTGTGAACCTAAATGTTCATTTCACTTGGGTAAATACCTAGGAATGGAATTTCTGGACCATGTGGTAAATATATATATCTGGCAACAATTTCCCAAAGTGGCTGTACATTTTACACTCCCACCAGCAACTGATAAAAGTGTTTTTGCTTGTTTGTTTGGGGTGGAGCACAGTGGTGCAATCTCGGCTCACTGCAACCTTCCGGGCTCAGGTGAGCCTCTCACCTCAGTCTCCTGAGTAGCTGGGACTGCAGGTATCCGCCACCATGCCCAGCTAATTTTTGTACTTTTTGTAGAGATGGGGTTTTGCTATGTTGCCCAGGCTGATCTTGAACTCCTGGGCTCAAGCAATCTGCCTGCCTCAGCCTCCCAAAGTGCTGGAATTACAGGCATGAGCCACCATGACTGGCCAGTTATTGTAAAACAAACAAACAAAACCTGTAGCCATTGAAATACGTGTGTAGTGGTAGCTCCTTGTACTTTTAATCTCCATTTTCCTAATCAACATTTTCCTATGTTGAGCATCTTTTCAGGTACTTATTTGATAGTGTTGTTCAGGTCTTCTGTATTCTTACTAATAATTTCCTTCCTACTTGTTCTATCAATTATTGTGAAAACAATCTTAAAGTCTCCAACTAAAATTGTGAATTTGTCTATTTCTCCTCATTTTATAAGTTTTTACTTCATGTCATTTGAAACTCCTTTTAGGCACATACACATATAGAATCATTATGTCATTTTGGTGAAGTGAGCCTTTTTAACATCATGTAATCATCTTTATCTCTCCCAAAATTCTTTGAAGTCTACTTTGTTTGATATTAATATGGTCACTTCAACTTTCTTTTGACTAGAGGTTTTTATATTATATGTGTATATATTTTCATCTTTTATATTTAACATATAATTTAAAGGCAGTTTCTTGTAGACACTGTATAGTTTTGGGTCTTGCTTTTTAATCCAATTTGACAATCTCTTTTAATTGCTGTGTTTAGACCATTTATATTTAATGCAATTATTAATATATTTGTAACAAAATGGGCTACTTGTTTCTATTTTTAAAAATTATTTCTCTTGTAATGTCTTCCTTTGAATTGAATATTCTTATAATTTTATTTCCACTATTGGCTTATACATTTTAATAATCTTTTTAGAGGTTGCTATAGGGTTTACAATATGCAAATTTAATTAATCAGTCTACCTAATACTTTACCACTTCAAGTATAATATTTGAATGTTACAGTCATATACTTCTAATTTTTCCTTCCCATCCTTTATGCTAGTTTATATATACTATAATATATTTTAAGTGTGTACAACAGTTGTTATTTGGTAGCCATGATTGGTTTCCAGACCTCCCATGGATATCAAAATCCATGGATGCTCAAGTTCCTTTGCACAAAATGGTATAGTATTTGCATATAGCCTACTCGCATCCTCTCATATACTTTATTGTTATTTTATCTTAAATTTACTTTAGGTGCATACTATATCTGGCATTTCTCCCTGTCTTATCCCTCCCCACCCTCCCCACCCCCTGCTGTCTCTCCCCTACCCCCCGCAACTTCCCCCAGTGTGTGATGCTCCTCTCCCTGAGTCCACATGTTCTCATTGTTCAACACCCACCTATGAGTGAGAACATGTGGTGTCTGGCTTTCTGTTCTTGTGTCAGATTGCTGAGAATGATGGTTTCGAGATTCATCCAAGTCCCTACAAAGGACACGAACTCATCATTTTTTATGGCTGCATAGTATTCCATGGTGTATATGTATCACATTTTCTTTGTCCAGTATATCACTGATGGGCATTTGGGTTGGTTCCAGGTCTTTGCTATTGTACAAAGGGCTGCAGTGAACACATGTGTGCATGTGTCTTTATAGTAGAACAATTTATAGTTCTTTGGGTATATACCCAGTAATGGGATTGCTGGGTCAAATGGAATTTCTGTTTCTAGATCCTTGAAAATCGCCACACTGTCTTCCACAATGGTTGAACTAATTTACACTCCCACCAACTGTGTAAGAGTGTTCCTATTACTCCACATCCTCTCCAGCATCTGTTGTCTCCAAATTTTTTAATGATCGCCATTCTAATTGGCGTGAGATGGTATCTCAGTGTGGTTTTGATGTGCATGTCTCTTATGACCAGTGATGATGAACATTTTTTCATATGTTTGTTGGCCTCATATATGTCTTCTTTTGAAAAGTGTCTGATCATATCCTTTGCCCACTTTTGAATGAGGTTGTTTGTTTTTTTCTTGTAAATCTGTTTTAGTTCGTTGTAGATTCTGGATATTAGCGCTTTGTCAGATGGGTAGATTGCAAAAAATTTTCCCATTCTGTTGGTTGCCAGTTTGCTCTAATGATGGTTTCTTTTGCTGTACAGAAGCTCTGGAGTTTAATTAGATTCCATTTGTCTATCTTGGCTTTTATTGCCATTGCTTTTGGTGTTTTAGTCATGAAGTCCTTGCCTATGCCTATGTCCTGGATGGTTTTGCGTATGTTTTCTCCTGGTGTTTTTGTGGTGTTAGGTTTTATGTTTAAATCTTTAATCCATTTGGAGTCAATTTTAGTGTAAGGTGACAGATAGGGGTCCAGTTTCTGCTTTCTGCACATTGCTAGCCAGTTTTCCCAACACCATTTATTAAACATGGAGTCATTTCCGCATTCATTGTTTTTGTCAGATTTGTCAAAGATCAGATGGTTGTAGATGTGTGGTGTTGCTTCTGGGGCCTCTGTTCTGTTTCATTGGTCTATATCTCTTTTTGGTACCAGTACCATGCTGTTTTGATTACTGTAGCCTTGTAGTATAGTTTGAAGTCCAGCAGTGTGATGTCTCCAGCCTTGTTCTTTTTGCTTAGGATTGTCTTGGCTGTGTGGGCTCTCTTGAGATTCCATATGAAGTTTGAAGTGGTTTTTTCCAGTTCTGTGAAGAAGGTCATTGGTAGCTTGATGGGGATAGCGTTGAATCTATAGATTATTTTGGGCAGTATGTTCATTTTCACAATATTAATTCTTCCTAACCATGAGCATGGAATGTTTTTCCATCTGTTTGTGTCCTCTCTTATTTTGTTGAGCAGTGGCTTGTAGTTCTCCTTGAAGAGGTCCTTTACATCCTTTGTTAGTGTATTCTTAGGTATTTTATTCTCTTTGTAGCAGTTGTGAATGGGAGTTCACTCTTGATTTGGCTCTCTCTTTGTCTGTTATTGGTATATAGGAATGCTTGTGATTTCTGCACATTGATTTTGTATCCTGAAACTTTGCTGAAGTTGCTTATCAGTTTGAGAAGATTTTGGGCTGAGATGATGGGGTCTTATAGATATACAATCATGTCATCTGCAAATAGAGACAATTTGACTTCCTCCTTTCCTAATTGAATACGCTTTATTTATTTTTCTTGCCTGATTGCTCTGGCTAGGACTTTCAATACTGTATTGAATACGAGTGGTGAGAGAGGGCATCCTTGTCTAGTGCCTGATTTCAAAGGGAATTCTTCCAGCTTTTGCCTGTTTAGTATGATATTGGCTGTAGGTTTGTCATATATAGCTTTTATCATTTTATGATACATTCCATCCATTGATACCTAGTTTATTGAGCGTTTTTAGCATGAAGGGCTGTTGAATTTTGTCGAAGGCCTTCTCTGTCTCTATTGAGATAATCATGTGGTTTTTGTCCTTGGTTCCATTCATGTGATGGATTACGTTTATGGATTTGAGTATGTTGAACCAGCCTTGCATCCTTGGAATGAAGCCTACTTGATTGTGATGGATAAGCTTCTTGATGTGCTGTTGCAGTCTGTTTGCCAGTATTTTATTGAAGATTTTTGCATTGATGTTCATCATGGATATTGGCCTGGAGTTTTCTTTTTCAGTTGAGTCTCTGCCTGGTTTTGTATCAGGAAGATGTTGGTCTCATAAAATGAGTTATGGAGGATTCCCTCCTTTTGTATTGTTTGATACAGTTTCAGAAGGAATGGAACCAGCTCCTCTTTGTACGTCTGGTAGAATTCGGCTGTGAACCCGTCTGAACCTAGACTGTTTTTGGTTGGTAGGCCATTGATTGCTGCCTCTATGTCAGCCCTTGTTATTGGTCTATTGAGGGTTTCAACTTCCTCCTGGTTTAGTCTTGGTAGAGTACAAGTGTCTAGGAATTTATCCATTTCTTCCTGGTTTACCGGTTTATGTGAGTAGAGCTGTCTGTAGTAATCTCTGATGGTAGTTTGTATTTCTGTGGGATCAGTGGTGATGTCCCCTTTGTTTTTTATTACATCTATTTGATTCTTCTCCCTTCTCTTTTTTATTAATCTGGCTAGTGGTCTGTCTCTCCCAAGGTCTCTCTCAGTCTCTCCTCAGCTCACAGTCTCTCCCCTCTATCTCTCTGTGTCTCTCCCCTTCTCCTTGTGCCCCTGGCCCCTCCCTGCCACCCTGTGCCTGTCGCCTGTCCCATCGCAGGTCCCAGACAGCCTGGCGGGGGCCTGAGTGTTGCTATTCTTGGCCTGAGTGACAGGCGGGGCTGTGGCCCCCAGGTGCGTGCTGGGTTATGGCCAAATAAGGTCCGGAATGAGGAGCCCAGGGAGGGGGAGTTGGGCGGGGAGAGGGGCCGCTGACCTCCTCCTGCTCCCACTCCCTCCTGCCCTAACCCCCACATTCTGGCAGGTGAGAGGGCCCAGGGCGACCAGGTCATGACACCAACTAAGCACTTACTGTCTGTCCCACAGTGCAGAGCCCCATGCCCCCTCCACTGGGACCCCACTTCTCACAGGAGCGCCTCGGGACTCAGAGGACTGCCGCTCACCCCAGGGCACCCAGCCAGGCCCGTCCCAGAGCTGAGGGGGCTGGGGTGCCCCACGTAGATGTCAGTGGCCTCTAAGCAACCCTGGGCTGCAGGAGGGGAGAGGGAGGGGCTGTGGTCACGAGGCAGGTGCCGGGCAGGTGCAGGGGGAGGGGACAGCTGTCCTGCACCCCCTGGTGGTGACAGCTGCTGCCCGATTTAGCTCACAGAGCCGGGTCTGGCCAGATAAGGCAGTGGCAGGGGGCGGTCTCACCCCCAGGGCACCCCTTAAATCGCATGGTCGGGCCCAGAGTTCAGCCGCCACCGACGCCAGGTGAGAGGGGCTGCTCCTTCCTCGACCTCCCCACCACAAGGCTCTGCGCGTCTTCTCCCTCTCTCTGTCTCCCTCTGTCTCTCTGTCTCTCTCTCTCCCTCTCTCCCCGCCTTTCTCCCTGTTCTCTCTCTCTCCCTTTTTCTCTGCGTCCCTCTCCTCAGCCCTCTCCTTCTCTCCCTCCTCGACTCCCTTCCTCTTACTGTCTCTGTCTCTCCTTCTCCCTATCGCTGTCTCCGTCTCTCTCCTCCACCTTCTCCATCTCTCCCTGTCTCTCATCTGTCTCATCTGTGTCTTCCTTGCACCCCTTCTCTGTGTCTCTGTCTCCTTCCCCCAACTTTCTCTCAGTCTCCCTCAGCAACCTCTTTCTCTTTCTTATTCTCCCTTTTCTCCCCCACCTCTCTCTGTCTTTCCCTGGCTTGGTATCTCTGTGTCTCTCTGTCTCCTCTCTATCTCTGTGTCTCTCTGTCTCCTCTCTATCTCTGTCTCTCCCCCACTTCTCTCTATCTCTGTCTCTCCCCCACTGTCTCTCCCTCACTTCTGTCTCTCCCCCACTTCTCTGTCTCTGTCTCTCCCGCACTTCTGTCTCTGTCTCTCCCGCACTTCTGTCTCTGTCTCTCCCCCACTTCTATCTCTGTCTCTCCCCCACTGTCTCTCCCTCACTTCTCTCTATCTCTTCCCCACTTCTCTCTGTCTCTGTCTCTCCCCCACTTCTATCTGTCTCTCCCCCACTTCTATCTGTCTCTCCCCCACTTCTATCTCTGTCTCTCCCCCATGTCTCTCTGTCTCTCCCCCATGTCTGTCTCTGTCTCTCCCCCATTTCTCTCTGCCTCTGTCTCTCCTGCACTTCTATCTCTGTCTCTCCCCCACTTCTCTCTATCTCTGTCTCTCCCCACTCCTCTCTCTCTCCCGCACTTCTATCTGTCTCTCCCCCACTGTCTCTCCCTCACTTCTATCTCTCCCCCACTTCTCTCTGTCTCTCCCGCACTTCTATCTCTGTCTCTCCCCCACTTCTATCTCTGTCTCTCCCCCACTTCTATCTCTGTCTCTCCCCCATGTCTATCTCTGTCTCTCTCCCACTTCTGTCTCTGTCTCTCCCCCATTTCTGTCTCTCCCCCACTTCTCTCTGTCTCTGTCCCCCCATTTTTCTGTCTCTCCCCCACTTCTCTCTGTCTCTGTCCCCCCATTTCTCTGTCTCTGTCTCTCCCCCACTTCTCTCTGCCTCTGTCTGTCTCTCCTGTCTCTCTGAGTCCTCCTCTCTCGCCAGCTCTCCAGATGAAGCTCTCCCGGGCCTCTGCAGTCCCTGCTGAATAAAGCTGTTTCTGTCCTTCCCTCTCTCCCTTCTGCGCCTCCTTCTTTCCTTCCTCACTCCTCTGCCTCTCAGCTCAGCCCCCAGCCCTGATCCTGGATCTAGGGGGTGGGAATCCCGGAGCTGGGTGTAGGGGCTTCTCCCTCCCAGAGACAGAGATGGATGCAGAGAGAGAACCAGAGACAGGCACAGAGAGAGACAGAGCAAGAGAGCGAGTGAGACAGAGACGAGATGGGGCCATAAGCTCAGAGATGAGAGCTGGCAGGTCAGAGATATAGCTCGTGAGAGACAGGGAGACAGAGACTCAAGAGACCCAGAGATAGAGAGACCAGGCAGCGCCCCCGCCCCAATTCACACAAACAGACACAGGGGACAAGAGCCGGGCAGGGCTGGGCAGCCTCCCCTCCCGCTTCAAGCCAGGCCGGGCCAGGCGGTGCCAGGCCCAGGACAATGGCCCCTTGTCAGGGCTCCGGAGGAGCTGGCCAGCTGGGGAGGCCTGTGGGCTGGGCCGTGGAGGAGGGACGGCCACAGACGCCGGGTTGGTGGGGTGCACCTCGTGGGGGCCTGGCCCAGAGCCTCCACCCTCAGACTCACCTCCTCCCCAGCCTCCCTTCCTGGGGTCCCCACCTGCTCCCAGCCTGCTTTCTCTGTTCTGCCTGGGGAAGGGAACAGGCATTTATGGAGCACCTGCCGTATACATCCACAATGCCTCCCTGCCCCTCCTCACACTTCTGCCTCCCGATTCCCTGTCCCGTCCTGGGCACCCGCTGCTTGTTCCTCCTGTGAAATGGGCAATTATTAAGCACCTGAAGCTCGGCAGACAATTCCCGTAACCCATCTGCACCTTCCGTCCTTCTAGCTTTCCTGTCCCTTCCACCCCAGTTCCTTTCTCTTGCTGATTTCCTTGGTCTCTCCTGGGAGGGCAACGGCATCTACTGAGCACCTACTATGTGCCAAGGAGTTCAGGAACACTGGCTCCTCTCTTCCTACATCCTTTTCTCCCCCCTTCCTTTCTTTCCTCTCTCTTTTCTTTTTCTTTTTTGTTTTTGAGACAAGGTCTCACTCTGTCACACAGGCTGGATCGCAGTCACACAGTCGAGGCTTCCTGCAGCCTCAACCTCCTGCGCTCAAGCGATCCTCCACCCCAGCCTCCCAAGTAGTCTGGCTAATTTTTGTATTATTATTATTGCTTGAGGCGGAGTTTTGTTCTTGTCACCCAGGCTGGGGTGCAATGACGCAATCTCAGCTCACTTCAACGTCCACCTCCTGGATTCAAGCAATTCTCCTGCCTCAGCTTCCTGAGTAGCTGGGATTACAGGCCCCCACCACTACACCCGGCTAATTTTTTGTATTTTTAACAGAGATGGGGTTTCACCATGTTGGTCAGGCTGGTCTTGAACTCCTGACCTCAGGTGATCCACCCACCTCAGCCTCCCAGAGTGCTGGGATTACCGGCATGAGCCGCCGCGCCCGGCCTAATTTTTGTACTTTTTATAGAGACGGGCTCTCTCTATGTTGGCCAGGCCAGTCTCAAACTCCTGGGCTCAAGCCATCCTCCCTCCTCTGCCCCTCAAAGTGCTGGGATTCCCGGTGTGAGCCGCCTCACCGGGGCCTTTTCTTCCCTCGTTGATTTCCTCTCCTTTCTGATCTCCTGCTGTCTCCTGGCAGAGGGGGTGCACACATTGTGAGCGCTTCCTGTGTACCAGGCACTTTACATACCTCTCTCCTCACCCTCTTCCTACCCGGTCCCTCTTCTGTCCTCGCCTGTGTTTCTGTGCTATCTGCCCTCTTCCAAGGCAAGGACTACATTTATTGAGCACTTGTGGTATGCACGCAGTTGTGTCCTTTCTCTGCTCTCCTCTCGCCCTTCAGTCTCCACTGACTCCACCAGTCTCTGCTTCTTTCTGCCAGGGAAGAAAATGGGCATTTATTGAGCACCTATTGTGTGCCGGACCGTTTTTGTACTCTCCCCTAACCCTTCCACTTTTCCTCTTCCCTTATCTCTAACTTCTTTCTGTTCCATCGGCTCTTTCTCGGGGATGAAAATAAGCAATTACGGGTCACCTGCTGTATGGCAGGCAGTTAACACCCCACCTCTTCCCTTCTTGCCCCTTTCTCGCCACCCCTCTTGCTCTGCTCGCTTATCCCTTCGCTCTGCTCTCTGGGTCCTCTTCTGAGGAAGAGGACAGGTGTTGACTGAGCACCCACACCGCTCCCTCCCCACGCATCCTCTCCTCCACCCCCACGGAGGCCTCCTGGGCCAACACTTTGCCTCTTGTTCCTGTCCGTGCCTTCATTTCCGTCGTGTTCTCTTGCTCCTCCAAGGAAGACAGTGTGCATTTATTGAGTGCCTCCTGTGTGCCCACCACTCACCAGAGCACTTGTTCTCATTTCCTCTCTTCTCCCTACCTCCTTCTCTCCTCCAGCTTCTCCCCCTCCTCTCTGCTCGGCCAGCTCTTTCCTGGGGGAGGAAATAGGCATGACCGAGTGCCTGCTGTGTGCTGTCCCTTCCTCTACACCGTCTGCTTGCCTCACAGGCCCTGCTGTCCCTTCTCGCCATCTCTCTGCTTGCTGTACGCTTGCTGCCAGGAAGGAGAATGCGCATTTATTAGGCACCTACTGTGGATTAGTCACTTTAGGTATATTGTCTCCTTCCCACGCAACAGTCTCTTCTGTTCTCTCTGATGGGGTTTCCTCCTCCTCCTCCTCTTCCTCCTCCTCCTCCTCCTCCCTCCTCCTCCTCCCTCCTCCCTCCTCTCCTCCCTCCTCCTCCCTCCTCCCCCCTCCTCCCCCTTTCTCCCTCCTCCTCCTCCCTCCTCTCCTCCCTCCTCTCCTCCCTCCTCCTCCCTCCTCCCTCCTCTCCTTCCTCCTCCTCCCTCCTCTCCTTCCTCCTCCTCCCTCCTCCTCCCTCCTCCTCCTTC
>CAUYLG010066780.1:0-30339 GCA_963573385.1 Cacajao melanocephalus
GGAAGACAGTATGGCAATTCCTCAAGGATCTAGAAATAGAAATTTCACATGACCCAGCAATCCCATTACTGGGTATATATCCAAAGGATTATAAATCGTTCTACTATAAGGACACATGCACAGGAATGTTCATTGCAGCACTATTTACAATAGCAAAGACCTGGAACCAACCCAAATGCCAATCAATGATAGACTGGACAGGGAAAATGTCGTACATATACACCATGGAATACTAAGCAGCCGTACAAAACGATGAGTTTGTGTCCTTTGTAGGGACATGGATGTACCTGAAAACTATCATTCTCAGCAAACTGATACAAGAACAGAAAATCAAACACCGCATGTTCTCACTCATAGGTGGGTGTTGAACAATGAGAACCCATGGACACAGGGAGGGGAGCATCACACACTGGGGTCTGTTGGGGGGAAACAGGGGAGGGACAGCAGGGGGTAGGGAGTTGGGGAGAGATATCATGGGGAGAAATATCTGACATAGGTAATGGAGAGGAAGGCAGCAAATCACACTGCCATGTGTGTACCTATGCAACAATCTTGCATGTTCTTCATTTGTACCCCAAAACATAAAATGCAATTAAAAAAGAAAGACATTTATGCATCCAACAAACATATGAAGAAAAGCTCATCACTGGTCAATAGAGAAAAGAAATCAAAACCACATTCGGATACCATCTCTCAGCAGTTAGAATGGCAATTATTAAAAAATCTGGAAACATCAGATGCTGTAGAGGATTTGGAGAAATAGGAATGTTTTTACACTGTTGGTGGGAGTGTAAATTAGTTAGACCATTGTGGAAGACAGTGTGGTGATTTCTCAAGGATCTAGAAATAAAAATTCCATTTGTCCCAGCAATCCCATTACTGAGTATATACCCAAAGGATTATAAATCATTCTATTATAAGGACACATACATATGTATGTTCATTGCGGCACTGTTTACAATAGCAAAGGCTTGGAACCAACCCAAATGCCCATCAATGATAGACTGGATAAAGAAAATGTGACTCATATACACCATGGAATACTATGCAGCCATTAAAAAGGATGAGTTTGTGTACTTCTCAGTGACATGGATGAAGCTGGATACCATCATTCTCAGTAAACTGATAGAAGAAAATAAAACTGAACACTGCATGTTCTCACTCATAAGTGGGTGTTGAACAACAAGAACACATGCACACGGAGAAGGGGACATCACACACTGGAGCCTTTTGGTGAGTTGGGGAGCTGGGGGAGGGATAGCACAGTGTGGGGGATTTCAGAGGGATAACATTAGGATAAATACCTAATTTAGATGACAGAGGGATGGATGCAGCAAACCACTATGGCATGTGTCTACCTATGTAACAATCCTGCATGATCTGCAGATATACCCCAGAACATTAAGTATAATAATAATAAAAGAAAGAAATAAAGAAAACATTTTTTAATAGAGAAAAAAGATAGAAAAAGTAAGACTTCATCATAAAGTACAATTAGATATCTGCTTCCAGAAATCAAAATGAAAAGAAAATAAGTGAAGTGGAAACAAATGAAACAAAACAAAACATAAGCATGTTATCCATAATAAAAGGCAGAGTTCAATTATTGAAAATCTGAAGAGAAAATTAAGAGAACTGTGGACATTAAAGACAAACAAAAACAGCCTAGAGAAAATAGAAAGAAATAAAGAAGAAAGGAAAATAAGAGAAATAAGAAGAGAAAAGAAAAAAGGCCTTTAATGGGGAAATGTAGTACTAAGAGCTTACTGCTCAACTAAAATGATGGCACCCATAAGACAATGGAATGATATTCTTAAAGTGATGGAAGAAAACCTGGCCAAACTAAAATTTTCTAGAAACGACTCTGGAAAAAGGCCCAAGAAATAGTGTTAATATAACATTAGAAAGAGTCTAAGGAATGAGAAAAAATGATAACCGTCACTAAGAGAATTAATAATTCCAGAAATACTGTATTAGAGTAGCAAAAAAAAAAAAAAGTCAGAAAGTTAAAATTGACTAGAGTGGTAAACTAGAACGGCCAGAAAATCAAACATCCAACTATGTTCTATAAAAATTTTTGAAAGATAATCTGTTTACCAAAGCAATAAGAAATGGTCTCTTGAGATGGCACCCACATCATTCACAAGCTCAATAGTGGCTCTGGTTTTATGCCTGGACTAATAGTGGGAGATGTTGTCATAATGGAATCACTTACAAAGTTACAGAATCCAGGTTGTATTGTTTAAATATCACAATCAAGGTAAGTGCAGTTACTGTAGTGGGTAGCAAGAATCAGAGTGACAGCCATGAATGTGAGACCTACAGATAGTAATAGGGCTAGTTAATTGTACAAGGTTTTCCTACAAGAGAGACAGATGCACAGCAACTAAGGTATTGCTAAGTATATGTCATTAGGAGAAATTAATGATATTGGACTAGGTAGCTGATCCAGTTATAAGACTATTAACTCTTTCACTAAATGAGGAGACATGTCCTAATAAGGTAGGGATGATAATTCTGCCAAAAGATAGCCTTAGTACTCAAATGGAAATGTTGGCTCTTTCCTGGGTCAGCAACATGTCAAATCACTTTTCAGATTTGGGACTTGCCAGCCTCCATAATCAAACAAGCTGATTTCTTTAAATCAATGTCTCTGTATACACACGCATTCTATTGGTACTGTTTTTCTGGAGAACTCTGACTAGTACATGAGAAACTGTTAATTTGGAGAAGACAGTAGCCAGACCTTTAGTTAATGATTGGATATACTTGAACTGATATTCAGTATTCAGAATGCCACCATGGCTTCTCATTAGAGAAAGAAAAATATGTAGATAAGGTAACAAATAAAATTCTTCTCAGGATCTGGCTCAGAGTTGGTCTACTAGGTCAGTAGACTTAACCAGAGGTCATTTCACCAAGCCTGCAATTAATAATAAGGATGAAGATACTTGATAGTAACAGAGCCTTCACATTGATTCCATGAGCATTGAGTTAAGTGGGATTGCAGTGGGAAAGGACAAGCAAAAGTTTCTGAAACTAATTCTCCTACTCTGTGCCTCTTGGTAAAACAATGCCACAATTCCTGGAATATTAATACTAGTAATATTCTTTATATCGATCTACAAGGTAGAAAAGAGATGGTTAGTTATGAAAAGTACACAGCCAGGTACTTATTATTTTGCTGTACTGTTTTATCTAAATAAAAATGTGTTTACTGTTTTATAAAAGTTATGAAGAATAAATGTTTTAGCTTATTAATATGTTTAATTATATATGTATATGTGATAGATAAAAGTAAAGTAAAAAGATAGAACTAATATTTACGAAGTTAACAGATGCAACATCACCAAAATTTTAAAAGACATAAATGTTTAGATTGAAGACACAAATTAACCACTGGGTAGCACACATAAAAAGGAACCT
This sequence comes from Cacajao melanocephalus, assembly GCA_963573385.1. Taxonomy (NCBI): domain Eukaryota; kingdom Metazoa; phylum Chordata; class Mammalia; order Primates; family Pitheciidae; genus Cacajao; species Cacajao melanocephalus. The sequence continues at coordinate 3,427 of CAUYLG010066780.1, forward strand.
ACACAAACATTTAAAGTGAAGTTTTAGAAAAACAAACACAAAAACCATGATTCTTTAAATGCTGTATCTGAAAAAATATACAGATTAAAATTACATTGAAAAATACAGATTGATACGACATTATAAAAACTACATTGGATTGCCAGACTCATTACTTTAACAATGGAATAACTATATGATAAAACTATATCTGCAAAAATAGTTTATAAAAACACTTTTATCATATAATTCTATGCTCAGATTATAAGAGAGGTAAATTCAAATGAACAAAAAACATGTTTGCCAAAATTGATAAATAATTGAAGTGTTACTTCAAGAAAAACATTGAACTCTGGATGAAATGTGATTCAAGAGAAAGGATTAGAATAAAAGATAAATAAGTAAGGAAGTAAGTAAAATATATAATATATTACATGATGATAAGTACTGTGGAAGAAAAGAAAGCAGGACAAGAAGATATTGAGGATTGTTTTGCAATTAAAAATATAAACATATAGGTTTTATTTGAAGGTAATGTTTCAGAAAAGAGCAAATAATAATAATTAATAATAGCAATAAGAGAAATAAACCATGTGGATAATTGAGGAAAGAGCATTCTAGGAAGAGGGGCATGAGTAGACAAGGAGGAAGACTCTAAAGCCTAGGTGTCTCCAGCGTGATCTTGGAACTGCCAGAATGCCAAGGTGTCTGAGTAAACCAGGGGAACAGTACTATGACATGAGATCAGATAATGGAAAATGTATTGGATGTCACAGCTTATAGAACAAAGTAAAGATTCTGGTTTTACTAAGACAGGAATGTGAAGAGTTTATTTTACAGTGAATAACATTATTTCATTTTGCAAATATACTATAAAGGGCAAGGACTGAAGAAGTAGACCAATAAAGAGATAACTGTCACATTCCAGGCAGGAAGTTATGGTGTTTAAAATCAGGTGGTAGCAGTGACAGAAGTGTAGTGATGACAGCATTTGCTGAGGAAGTATGAAAGAGGTCTAAAAAGGGATTCTAAAAGTTTGGCCCTGGGGAACAGAAAAGAAAAGATGGAGCAGACAGTTTTGGGATAAATATCAGAAGTTCTGGTTTGGACATTTAGTATTAAGATGTGTATTCAATATTAGACACACGCACACACACACACATACACATAGAAAGTAAAAAGATAGAAGTAATATTTACAAAGTCAATAAAGTAGATTTTTTAACAAGCAAAATAATGAGTAGACAAGTCAGCAAAGAGGAGGTCCAATTGAAATATCAATGAAATAACATTTTCACTCTAGAGATCTGGAAAAAAATACATGACAATAGCCTGAATTATCAAAAACGTGAAGAAAAGACAGTTTTCCTACTTATTTATAATACAAGTTGTCAGACTCTTTCAGCAGAAATTTAATAGACTCCAGAAAGTTGAAAATTTGATAGAATCCAGAAAGTTCCCAGTGAAAAGGATTTCATTTCTATTGCTGAAATATCTTGCAGTAATATAAATAATTAAACCCAGGACAACTTGGAAAGGAATAAGGTTTACAATATGAATAAAATTATACCTCTCTTAATTATATAGCATTGAATGATACACACTGCTCAATGCAATCTACAGATCCAATGAAATTCATATCAAAATGTCAACATCATTCATCACAGACTGAGGAAAACAAATTCTAAATTTCACATGGAAACAAAAAAGCACCCAACCAGCCAAAGAAATTCTAAGCACGAAGAAAAAAATCTGGAGGCATTACATTACCTGACTTAAAATTATACTATAAGGATATAGTAATCAAAAGAGCATGGTACTTTTATAAAAGTAGATAGAGAGACCAATGGAATAGACTACAGAACCCAATAATAAAGTCAAATATTTATAACCAACTGATCTTCAACAAAACATGCAGAAACATAAACTGAGGAAAGAACATCCTATTCATTATATGATACTTTGTAAACTGGATAGCCACAAAAAGAAGAACAAACCTGGATTCTTATTTCTCATCACATACAAAAATCAACTCAAGATTGGTTAAAGAATTAAATCTAAGATATGAAAACATAACAGTTCTAGAAGAAAACCTAGGAAAAACTCTTCTTGACATTGTTAAGGCAAAGCATTGATGACTACAATCCCAAAACAAATGCAACGAAAACAAAAAAATAAATAAAGGGGACCTAATTAAACTAAAAGCTTCTGCACAGCAAAATAAACAATCATCAAAGTGAACATAAAATCCACAGAATGGGAGAAAATACTTGCAAACTATGCATCCAACAAAGGACTAATATTCAGAATCTACAAGAAACTCACAATCTACAGTGTGCCCACATTAATATAATGAACACTGGAGACTCAGAAAGGTAGAGAGTGGGAGATGGGGGAGGGGGAATAAAAAAATACATATTGGGTAAAAGGTATATACTGAGATGACATCAGCAAGAAAAAAATATCCCACCAAGAAGTGGGCAAATGACATACATAGATACTTTTCAAAATAAGATATACAATTGCCCCATAAACAAATCATCAGATAAATGCAAATTAAAACCACAATGAGATGTCACCTTATTTCAGCCAAAATGGCCATTAAAAAGTCAAAAACTGTAGATGTTTGTGGGGATGCAGTTAAAAGGGAATGTTTATATACTGTTGGTAGGAATGGAAGTTAGTACAACCGTTGAGGCATTCAGTATGAAGATTTCTCAAAGAACTAAAAGTAGATCTACCATTTGATACAGCAATCACAGTACTGGGTATCTACCCAAAGGGATAAAAGTCATTATATCAAAAAGACATCTGCACGCATATGTTTATTGCAGCACAACTCACAATTGCAAAAATACAGAACCAACCTAAGTGCCTATCAACTGATGAGTGCATAAAGAAAATGTGGTATGTATACACCATGAAATACTACTCAGCCATAAAAAAGAATAAAGTATAGAATGGAAAAAACAAATATCATATGTTCTCACTTATAAGTTGGAATTGAGTTATGATACACAAAGGCATACAGTGTGGTGTAATGGACATTGGAGACTCAGAAAGGGAAAGAGTTCGGTATGAGCGGTGAGGGATTTTAAAAAGTACATATTGGGTACAATGTATGCTACTTAGATGATGGGTGCGCTAAAATAGCAGACTTCACCATTATAAATTCATCCATGTAACTAAAAACCACTTGCACTCCAAAAGCTATTTAAATTTTAAAAAGAAAAAAAAAATCCAAGAAAACCACATTTGACAACATGAAACCCAAACGCCCAACGATGATAGACTTGACAGGGAAAATACAGCACATATACACCATGGAATACTTTGCAGCCATAAAAAGACAATGAGTTCGCGTTCTTTGTAGGGACATGGATGAACCTGGAAACCATCATCCTCGGCAAACTGACACAAGAACAGAAAATCAAATACCGCATGTTCTCACTCATAGGTCGGTGTTGAACAGTGAGAACACATGGACACAGAGAGGGGAGCATCACACACTGAGGTCTGTGAGGAGGAGTACTAGGGGAGGGACAGTGTAGGGGTAGGGAGTTGGGGAGGAATAACATGGGGAGTAATGCCAGATATAGGTGATGCGGATGGGGGCAGCAAACCACAGTGCCATGTATGCAACAATCCTGCATGTTCTTCACATGTACCCCAGAACCTAAAATGCAATAATATATATATATATATATATATTTATACAACTAAAAGATATATGACTGTTTAAAACAAAAAAGCAAAGAAAAATGACATATTAAAAATATTTTTAAGCATGTTTTTGAACAAAGAAATATATCTGAGAATATACTTGAAATGTTCATGATAGAATTGCTGAACTGGAGATAAGAAAATGTTGAATTTTTATGTCACTGTGTTAATGAAAAAGTTGTGAATCATTTTGCAATATTTTCTATTAACATAGATTTTAAAATATTGTATTTGCAATATAATCATGTTTAAATATTTTATTTTTATATGTATTATTATCCATTTAATAAGAAAGTAATTTGTGCAAGCATTGAAACATATTACAAATAAAACAATATGAAATATTGTGTTTAGATCTATTAAACCTCACTTCCAAAAGTATGTTAGCTATTAGAAACAGGGTGAATAATTATTTATTTGAGATGTTTCACTGCAAAAAGTATGATTACATTCCTTAAAATTTGTCAAGTATTTCTTACAACAATTTCAAATTCAAATTTAATTTTAAAATACTCTTTGAGCACCAAGTCCCAGGGCATGTTTTTGTAAAAAACTCTTTCTATTCGATCTGTTAGAACTAAAGTAGTTACAAAAAGACAAATAAAACAATGTTAGATATTGTGTTTTTAAGGAGAAAACACATTTTTCTCTCTTTATTCTTAGATGTGGGTAAAGTATTCCACAGTCAGATTTGATGGAGATTCACTCTGTTGTTACAAAGCAAATTTTTGGTCTATAGAACTTAGAATTAAATAAAACTTCATAGCCTGAATGATACCTACACATGAAAGGATATGCCAAGAAAACTCCACTGTCTACTTTGGGAGAGTCTGCCAGTTAGCAACAAATGCACACCAAGTAAGACTGCATGACTGAAGCTCAATGAAATGATGGCCTATTTTTATCTTAGCTCTTTTTCTCCACTCTAAAAGGCGTGACTGAGCTTTGTGTTCAGGTTTTTATAAAATGATGGCTAAACAGCACCAGCTACAGCCAAAAACAGTGAAAGTAAGCATCTCTGTATGTTTCTGCCAGAAATATCTCTGCTCTTCCCATATTGAACCTTTTTAAATGAATCCTGCCAAATGTTCAGAACCATGCCAGGAAAGATGCAGGCTGTTTTATAAACCATTGACCACTCAGACTCAGGTGTATATCCATGAATGATTAGAATTTTAAGGCAATATTCCTCTGGTACTATGGTGAATGAAAAGAAATACTGTCATATCTAGGAATCACCTAACTGGAAGAAACTCAAATAGTAATTCAGTCCAAGCACACTCTAATTTATATACATATACATTAAAGACCAAGTGGAGGAAAATGCTACATTGTTGTCAAATTTACTTGGCTATATTCCCTTCCTCTGTTAATAGGTATTCTGATTTCTTATAAATATATGAAACTTTCTAATTCTTGGCCAGAAAATTACTATGACTTATCTTCTTAATTTTGATCTACATTTTTCCCAATCCTGTTGCAGGATTCAATTATTTGATGAGACCCTGTTTCTAAATGAGTTCCTTAAAGGCATGGACTAATTTATAAATATGTTTGTATTTTTTTTAAAAAAAAACCAATAACATTCTTCACATTTAAATTTTATGTAGTAATTCTTTAAGGAGGTAAACTTTTTTTTTAAACTCATTGAAATATTTAATTTTCCCTTAACCTTGTCAGTAAAATGTTTCATTAAATTAAAATGGCAACAAATAATAAATTACAGTAATTGTATTTCAGGAATAATAATCTGATTTGAAATAAGTGATCAAAATTTCAAGTTTTTCAGTGATCAGTGAGAAACAACAAAATAAGTTGGGGCAAAGGAGAACATACCACTTGTTTTATCTCCTGAGAAACTTATTTGAGGTTATAAATGCATTTCTGTTTTCTTCATTTAGAATGAAAGATAATAAGTGCATTTCATTTTTCTTCCTTTGGAATGGCATGATGCAAACTTAATTTTATTATGAGGAAGTCAAATATAATTTGTTCATATTATTAATTTTTCAGAGCTTAGAATGGACTGCTTGCAATAAAACAACAATATCAGAATGAACCAAAGGTGTTCTCATTGTTCAACACTCATGGAGTAAGAACAAGCAATATTTGTTTTTTTGTTCTTGTGTCAGTTTGCTGAGAATGATGGTTTTCAGTTTCACTCATGTCCCTGCAAAGGATATAAACTCACCATTTTTTATGGCTGCATAGTATTCCACGTATATGTGCCACATTTTCCTTATCCAATCTATTATTGATGGGCATTTGGGTTGGTTCCAAGTCTTTGGTATTGTAAACAGTGCCTCAATGAACATACATGCACAAGTGTCTTTATAATAGAACAATTTATTATCCTTTGGGTATATATCCAGTAATGGGATTGCTGGGTCAAATGGTATTTCTAGTTCTAGATCCTTGAGGAATTGCCACACTGTCTTCCACATGGTTGAAATAATTTACACTCCCATCAACAGTGTAAAAGTGTTCCTATTTTGCCACATCTTCTGCAGCATCTGTTGTCTACAGATTTTTTTAATGATCACCATTCTAAGTGGCATGAGATGGCATCTCAATGTGGTTTGATTTGCATTTCTCTAATGATCAGTAATGATGAGCATTTTTTGATGTTTGTTGACTGCATAAATGTCTTTTTTTGATAAGTGTCTGTTCACACCCTTTGCACACTTTTTGATGGGGTGTTTTTTTCCTGTAAATTTGTTTCAGTTCTCCATAGATTCTAGATATTAACCCTTTGTCAGATGGATAGATTACAATTTTTTTTTCCCATTCTCTTGGTTGCCAGTTCAGTTTAATGGTAGATTTTTTGCTGTGCAGAAGCTCTGGAGTTTAATTAAATCCCATTTGTCTATTTTGGCTTTTGTTGCCATTGCTTTTTGTGTTTTAGTCATGAAGTCCTTGCTCATGCTTATGTCCTGATTGGTATTGTCTAGGTTTTCTTCTAGAGTTTTTATGGTGTTAGGTCTTACGTTGAAATCTTTAATCCATCTGGAGTTACTTTTTGTATAAGGTGTAAGTAAGAAATAAAGTTTCAGCTTTCTGCACATGGCTAGCCAGTTTTCCCAACACCATTTATTAAACAGGGAATCCATTCCCCATTGTTTGTTTCTGTCAGGTTCGTCAAAGATCAGATGATTGTAGATGTGTGACATTACTTCTGAGGCCTCTGTTCGGTTCCATTGGTCTATATCTCTGTTTTGGTACCAGTACCATGCTATTTTGATAACTGTAGACTTGTAGTATAGTTTGAAGTCAGGTAGCATGATGCCTCCAGCTTTGTTTTTTTGCTTAGGATTGTCTTGGCTATGCAGGCTCTTTTTTGGCTTCATATGAAGTTTAAGGTGTTTTTTTCCAGTTCTGTGAAGGAGGTCAGTGGTAGCTTGATGGGGATAGCATTGAATCTATAAATTACTTTGGGCCACATGGCCATTTTCACAATAATGATTCTTCCTAACCATGAGCATGGAATGTTTTTCCATCTGTTTGTGTCCTCTCTTATTTTCTTGAGCAGTGGTTTGTAGTTCTCCTTGAAGAGATCCATCACGTCCCTTGTTAGTTGTATTCCTAGATATTTTATTATCTTTGCAGCAATTGTGAATGGGATTTCACTCATGATTTGGCTCTCTGTCTGTTATTGGTGTACAGGAATGCTTGAGATTTTTGCACATTGACTTTGTATCCTGAGACGTTGGTGAAGTTGCAAAGGAGATTTTGGGCTATGACAATGAGGTAATGGACATGGGGAAGGGGAACATCACACACTAGGTCCTGTTGGGGTGTGGGAGAGCTAGGGGAGGGATAGAAGGGGGAGGGAGGATTGGGGAGGGATAACATGAGGAAAAATGCTTAATGTAGATGAGGTGGGATGGATGCAGAAAACCAACATGGCATGTGTAAACCTATGTAACAATCCTGCATGATATGCACATGAACCCCAGAACTTAAAGTATAATAAATAAATAAATAAATAAATAAACCAAAGGTAAAAAGCCTCTAACTCAGGCATGTGAATATTCTCTTCGTGACTGTTAGAGGATGAACTAACCAAGGAGAAATGTGTAAATATAAGTATCAAATTGTTACTTATATTCAGCCACTGATCTTGTGCTTCCATGCAGGAGTTATATTTGATTTGTGGCCCCCTGATATATGGAAGGAGGAAAGATAATTAGAAATAATAAGAGTAGAATTTAGTTACGAGAAAAGGATGAGAAAGAGACAGTACTTAAAGGGAAGTAAAAAAGAAAGACAGGATTATTCTAATGAAGAAGTAGTTTTCACTGCAGTGTTTTCCAAATATATTCTATTTCCAACAAAATTTTAGCTCGTATAAAAAGTAGAGTTTCATGGTCAAGTCAGTCAACCTTTGCTTTAAGCAATGTTGAACAGGTTTCTTTAAGGAAGGATTGTAATAGACATTTGTTACAATAATTTGGAAGAGATGCCATGATGATTTGGATGTGATGTTAGAGGAACAAGTGGAGGGAAGTATTAAAATCAAAATACATTTTGAAATTGACAAAATATTTGATGGGTTGTATATAGAATGTCTGTTAAAAACAAAAAGAGTCAAATGACTCCAACTATTTGCTCATTGAAGAAATAGAAGATGGCATGACATTTATGATAATAAGAAAGACATACAGGAAAGATTTGGAGTAGAATGAAGAATTTTAGTTTAGGACATATTAAGCATAAGTTGTCTATAAATCATCCAAGTGGAGGTGTCCACATGGTAGTGGATATAATTCTGGTATTTTAAGAGAAGCTTGTGATACTAACATAAAGTTGGTGTCAATAGAATATACATAGAATTCAAAAGCATTAGGTGAGTTAACTTTCCTACCACTTAGGAAATGAGTATAGATAAAGGAGGAATACAAAACGACTAGATCCTGAGACTCTCCCATGCTCATGAGCTGGTGAAGAGGAAGTAGGGAAGGAAGATGAGGAAGGAAGGACAGCCTCCTATCTACCATATGAAGAAAGTCCTTTCAATGGAACAGAATAGAGAACCCAGAAATAAAGCCACACACCTACAACCATGTGATCTTCAACAATAGTGACAAAAATAAGCAATGGGGAAAAGACTACCTATTCAAAACATGGTGTTGCAATAACTGTCTAACCTTATGCAGAAGAAGGAAACTGGACCTCTACTTATCACCATATACAGAAATTAACTCAAGATAAAGTAACCACTTAAATGTAAGACCTCAAAATATAAAAATCCTAGTTAAAACTTAGGAAATACTCTTATTGATGTCAGTGAATAATTTATGACTAAGTCTTCAAAAACAACTGAAACAAAAGTAAAAACTGACAAATGGGAAATAATTAAACTAAAGAGCTTCTTCTGCACAGCAAGAAAAATTATCAAGGGAATAACAGACAGTTTACAAAATGAGAGAAAATATTCACAATATATGCATCTAATAAAGGTCTAATATCTAGAATCAATAAGGAATTTCAACAAATCAACAAGCAAAAAACAAATCACCCCATTAAAAAGTGGGCAAAAATTTAGGAAAAATGCTCATCATCATTAATCATGAGAGAAATGTAAATCAAAACCACAATGAGATACCACCACATACCAGTGAGAATGGCTTTGTTAAAAGTTCATAAAATAACAGTTGCTGGAGAGATGGAGAGAAAACAGAACACTTACATGCTGTTGGTGGGAATGTTAAATTACTTCAGACTCCATGGAGTATAGTTTGAAGATTTCTCAAAAACTCAGAGTTGAACTACCACTTGACCCAGTAATCTCAATGTTGACTATATACTTGGAGAAAAATAAATCATTTTACCAAAAAGATACATACACCATATGTTCATCACAGTGCTATTCGCAATGGCAAAAACATGGAATCAACCCAGTAGCCATAAATGCTGATTAGATAAAGAAAATGTAGTACATGCACACTATGGAATACTCCATAGCCATAAAAAAGAAGAAAATTATTTTATTTACAGAAACATGGATATTGCTGGAAGCCATTATCCTAAGTAAACAAATGTATAAAGCTGAATACCACATATTCTCACTTACAAGTGGGAGCTAAACATTGGGTACACATGGTCATAAAAATGGGAACAATAGACACTGGGGAACACAAGAAGGGGGAAAGAGGGAGGGGCATAAAGGGCAAAAGAAACTAACTATTAGGTACTACGCTCACTACTTGGGTGATGGATTCATTCATATTTCAAACCTCAGCATCAGACAACATACTTAGGTAACAAAACTGTGCATGAACCTCCTGAGTCTAAATTAAAAGTTAAAAAAATGAAAGTGTTTTAAGAAGAATGAAGTTAATGTTCAGTTGCTAAAAGAGTACTTGGTATGGTCAATATGTTGTGAAGCAAAACATGGGAAAGTCTTCTGCTCTGCAAAAGAGGAGATGGCCTATTAAAGCAGTCACTGCAGCTTACTATAAAGAGGCAGAATTTTGTAAGAGCTGAGCAACATTGCCAGTCTCATAGTGACATAAACACAACTTTTCCTTGAAGTTGAGGAGAGCCAAGATAAGGCCAATGAAGCTGGCAGAAAGGAGAGGGCACTTTAAAATCCAGGAAGGAATTAGTCAGTATATAAGGATGGTATTGAAAGAGACCTGGAGAACAGTGATTAAGCTATTGGATCATGTGCACTCATTTTTCATTTGCACACTGTGACACCTATACTTATGCCATTAGATTTTATTGACTTACTCTTTTCTTCCATTCACAGGAAGACACTTTTATGTGAGCTATAACTGTGATGTCTCTTACTTTTGCCTAATTAAGGATCAGTGTTCCCTGTCACATGTACTCTTTGTTATTGTTAACAGGTAGAACAATTATACAATTTTTTGTTTCTCTTGTCAAAATGATAATTATTTTATGTTTGGTTGATATGCAAATTATAGATCATTAATATATAATTAATCATTGCATATCAATTAATAGTTTATATAACAATTATCTATTATTAACTTGGCTATTATAAAAGACCATTTACTTGAGTAACTCAATTATATAGTCCAAACTTTCTCCCTATGATACACACAGACAGGTGGAAGTGAAAAACTGACAACATATTTTTCTTAAAACAAATGTTACAGTTATGCTTTATGATGTAAGAAACAGAAAATAGCATTTTGTGTGAGGAGAAAATTATTTTCCTTTTTCTATGGCTATTTATGTCATGTCAAAGAAAAAAATATTTCTAAAGCAGTAGTGCATTTTGCAAATGCTGGGATTTGGTTTCTTTTCAGGCTACTTCAAGCATGAGGCCATTTGACTTTGGTAAACATACTTAAGGCTGGGCTCCAAAGTGTGATGACTAGAATTATTTATGTTTATAAGACACTACATACATATATTTAAGCTGTGTCTTTGAGAGACATCAGAATGCCAAGCTCTGGCTATCTGCCAGAATGTGAAAGAAAATTCAGTTTCTATTTTTCTCTTGCTTTCTTTCAAATATGGCGGGTATGTACAATATGTGATCTCAGAAGTAATCAACATTCCGCTACTATCTGTCTTATATTGACAACCATAATTTACTAGCCTTTTTATTGATAGGTACATTTCAAAGCATAATTTGTTAGACATGGCAATAAGCAGTATGCGTAACACATGTTTGTTCAGTTACAAAATGAAGAGAAAAAGAAATGGGAGAAAAAGTGAGCATTTATGAAAAAAAAACTATACTCTGTCAACTCATATCCATGTTCATTGACTATTTGAATATTCTTCCAGATAGAAGTATTAGATTGGTGCAAAAGTAATCTTGGTTTTTGGCATTAAAAGTAATGTAAAATTAGTGGCAAAACCTGAGATTACTTTTGCATCAACCTAAATAGATCTGCATGTGAATGAAACCAAAAATGCTAAGAAATTCTTGCATAGGGAATTTCCTCCCCAATTCTCTATGTCATGGCTAACATAGTGGCTTGATCCCTCTTTTATTCTCTATAGATTTCAAATGCATTTCCCAAAAAACATTAGTTAATATTAATTTTTCAAAGTTGGTAGAGATGTTATTTTGAATCCCCAAATTAGAAAAATATAATGAAATGAGAGAAAATGCACATTAGAATCTCCTGGACAGTCTGCTCACGTAAATTATACATATATAAAAGAAATGTTAAATTTTATATCTTTATGGAGATGCTTTCTTCACACTCAAAATCCTGTAGTATAAAGGCCCTTATAAAAGTGGCCCTATTATAAGTATATACTTAATTTTGTATACACCTCTTTGCGTTCCATTCTCCCTACCATCGATACTGAACAAGGTAAAATATGTATGTTACCACATGAAGAAGGAAATTAACAAATTTATTTTTTTCATCTTTTTGCTCTTTTGGTCTTCTTAACACAGATTTTGAATTAAACAAAACTGCTTTATGTATTCTTGTATCTGAATCACATTAAGTGTTCATTGCAGATTATACTTCTACATAGACTAATGTCTAGTACTCTGGAACACTTGGGATGGGGCAAAATTCTCTGACAGTGGGGCTATTTGATGTCATTGAGGCTGCTGTTTCTGTAACCTAGCGATTCACTTGTTAAAATACACAAAGATTCTGTTTTCTAATTTAAATAATTTGATGACTCATAATATTTATATTTAAACACATTGATAATTAATTTCAGATTTTTATGGGATAGTAATTTCTCAGTTTGACTTAAGGATAAAATGTAAAATCAGTGCAAATATAAGATAATAATATCTGTAAGCTTCAGAGACAGCCTAAATATGTAGCTATACCACATCAAGTAAAAGAAACAACATTGTCTTAAAATTAGAGAAACTGACGCTTGCCTTCTGATGCTGAGTGGGTCACTTGTATTTTTTAAATTATTCTGTCCCTCTCACTGTATAGTAATGAGAACATAATAAGCTCATACAGATAATTTGAGGCTTTAACTAAAAAGTATATGGAACGAAAGTTTCAACATCTGATATAATGAAGGTATTAGATACATTTTGTGATATGGAGAATGAATGCTTCATTATGTTCCAACTTTCTCTTGAATATTACAAAATACATTAGCTGACACAACTAAAATATTATCCTTAAAGAGTTATCTTTGGGCTGGGCGTGGTGGCTCTTGACTATAATCCCAGCACTTTGGGAGGCTGAGAAAAGCAGATCACTTGAGGCCAAGAGTTAAAGACCAGTCTGGCCAAAATGGCAAAATCCCATCTGTACTAAAAATATAAAAATCAGCCAGGTGTGGTGGCACATGCCTGTAATCCTAGCTACTCAGTAGGCTGAGGCAGAAGAATCACATGAGCCTAGGAGGTGGAGGTTGCAGTGAGCCGAGTTTGGCGCCACTACATTCCAGCATGAGTGGCATAGTGAGCCTGGCTCAAAAAAGCAAACAAAAAATTTTATCTTTACATTTTATAAGTTGTCTCTGATGAAACAAAAGCAGTACATGTTTAAGTTGAACCTATAATACAATAAGACTGAAATCAATTTGAAATACAAGTTATTCAGTGAACAAATATTTATTGAGCATCTCCTTTCTGCTATTAACTCTTCAAGACATTAGCAATATAAAGGCCCCAGTTCTCCATTCAATTTTAGGGACAGACATCAGATAACAAACATCAGATAACAAACAATTAGCCAACTGAATGATTATAATCATGTCAGAGACTGTTAGGTATTATATGACATAAATCCTATTAACTAACGAGCTTGATAGAAACTAGAAATGGATGGACTATCTACTTTGGTTTAATGAATCTTGGAAGTCATCTCTGAAGATGTGACATTTTAGGGGAAAATTTAATGGTGATTCCATTTTAAGGTTTGTGAGATTACTGTTATTACTAGGATTTTTAATACAGACTAAGAAGTACTGAGATGGAATATAGTAACATTTTTAAACTGGCCTTTTAAGATATCAATGAGTTAGTAAGTCATATTTTGTATTAAGTAACTTCTAGGGACAGGAGTGTGTTCCAGCAAAGATGGTCTCTACTTGCCTACTCATATCTTTTGCTTTACTTCAGATCACCACAATTACATTTTAATGACATTGGTTCCCCAACTCATACTCTTTAGAAAAAGATATTTCATTGTTTTATCTATTGTGTTATATTTTACACTTTGTATTACTTTTTATTTTCAAGAAACTCTTGAAGTACATGGAAGTTTACAGGATAACGTCCACTGGGAATATAATAAAGTTATTTCCTGTATCCAGCCCTATTTGCCTTACATCACATTATTGAAGAGCTGTGTTTTTATTTGACATATGTGGTTTTCAAAATATCTAGTTCAGTGCACCTTGCTGTAATATTTCTAATTTTGATGGCTGCAACTGACTATCTAATGCGGTGTATGCCATATAGGAACCATAGACAAACACCTCTTTGGCATTGATAAAAGTGCAAATAACATGGCCAAAACTTCCAATACTATGGTGAATAAAACTGGTGAGAGAGAGCATCCTTGTCTTGTGCCTGTTTTCAAAGGCAATGCTTCCAATTTTTGCCCATTTCTTATGATATTGGCTGTGGGTTTGTAATTAATAACTTTTATTATTTTCAGATACATTCCATTGATATCCAGTTTATTGAAACTTTTTAGCATAAAGGGCTGTTGAATGTTGTCAAAGGCCTTCTCTGCATCTGTTGAGATAATCATGTGGTTTTTGTCTTTGGTTCTGTTTATGTGGTGGATTACATTTATAGACTTGCGTATGTTGAACCAGCCTTGCATCCTTAGGATGAAGCCTACTTAATCGTGATGAATAAGCTTTTTGATGTGTTGTTGCATTCATTTTGCCAGTATTTTATTGAAGATTTTTGCATCGATGTTCATCATGGATATTGGCCTGAATTTTTCTCTTTTTATTGAGTCTCTGCCAGGTTTTGGTATCAGGATGATGTTGGTCTCATAAAATCATTTGGGAAGGATTCCCTCTTTTTGAATTGTTTGGAATGGTTTTAGAAGGAGTGGTACCAGCTCCTCTTTGTATGTCTGGTAGAATTCGGCTGGTGAACCTGTCTGGACCTGGACTTCAAAGGATTATAAATCATTCTATTATGAAGAAACCTTCACATGTATGTTCATTGCAGCACTGTTTACAATAGCAAAGACCTGGAGCCAACCCAAATGCCCATCGATGATAGACTGGACAAGGAAAATGTGGCACATGTACACCATGGAATACTATGCAGTCATAAAATACGATGAGTTTGTGTCCTTTGTAGGGACATGAATGAATCTGGAAACCATCATTCTCAGCAAACTGACACAAGAACAGAAAATCAAACACCGCATGTTCTCACTCATAGATGGGAGTTGAACAGTGAGAACACATGGACACAGGGAATGAAGCATCACACACTGGGGTCTGTTGGCGGGGACTAGGAGAGGGACAGTGGGGGTGGGGAGGTTGGGGAGGAATAACATGGGGAAAAATGCCAGATATAGGTGACAGGGGGATGGAGGCAGCAAATCACTTTGCCATGTATGTGCCTATGCAAAAATCCTGCATGATCTGCACATCTACCCCAGAACCTAAAGTACAATTTTAAAAAAGTCAGTTTACTTTTAAAAAAAAAACAGTCGTATAAGATCTTTTTGACCTCTCCAGTGTAAGTAATTTCCTCCCTAAAATACTATGATACTTCATACAGTCAACTTTTATATTATATCCTTTCTTTATTTCATTTATTCAATATTTATTTTATTAATAATGCATGCCAGAAAGTAAGCATTTTAGGCATCTTACTTAAATCAAAATAAGAAGTTGCAAATTGAGTATTACATGCCCCATTTTACAGATGAGACACTGTCTCCAGGAGATAACAAGAAGCTTGTCTATAGTCACAGTTATTGTGCCCTCTGAATCAACCAATCAATCCTTGGTTGATTCAGGACTCTCCTCCATCTCTCATATCTAAAACCCCATGTTCTTATCTGCCTCACTCTATGATGCCTTCATGTAACTCTAAACAATGGTTCCTGACTTCATTTTTTCTGCAAAACTATGACTTACAATGAACAGTGTATAATGCCTATAGTCATGAGTGCGTCATTTGTACTAACATTAATGCACAATTGCCACAGAGCTGGATAAACATGAGAGCATATTCCCTCAACTCTCAAACGCATGCAGGAATGACAGCATGCTTTAGTGATAACTTAAAATGTGCATCATCCCCCAAACCTGGATACTTTAGCTCATATTAAAATGTTTTTTATAATATTTCTGCCAACTTTTGAGACACATTCTAATGCATCAGTACAGACAGTGATTGACAACCAATATTTTACATATTTATAATTTCATTTTATTTTTAAAGCTATATTTAATGTATATATTGCTTGGAGTCTTTAAAATAAATTTTAAAACGTGTTAAATATTTCTGCCGTAGCTTGAGAGTAGACTGTTTTTCATATGTAAGCAGCATGTGTAATGGTAAATAAGTTGATCTGCATTTTTAAACAGTGTACCTAAACACCAGAGGCATTCAGTAAACTCCCAGAGTACCAAAATATTTTCTAAATATTTGGAAAACAACACAAAGACATCTGTCAGGCACAATATATACTAATATTATTAAGTTTGGAGACCTAAATACATAATAATGAAACACTAGGATGTTTCTTTTGGTCTCATAACATCATAAAATAAATTACCAAGATACTCAAAGTGTCATGAATAAAAAAACTTGGGAACTACTGATGTAGAATCTGGAAACAACTTCTCTCAGTTCAAATAGCAGATCTGCCAGTTTTTAAGATGCCTAGTATCTGATGAGTGCTATATACTCCCCTCATCACGAGGGGATACCTCCCTAGTGGATGTCTTCAACCTTGGTTAGTACTGAACTCTATATATGCTATGCCTTTTCCTATACATACGTACATACATACCTGTAATAAAGTTAAATTTATCAATTAGACACAATAAGGTTTTAACAAGAATAACAATAAAATAGAACAATTGTAACAATATACTGTAATATAAGTTATGTGAATGTAGTCTCTCTCTGTCTCTTATTGTATTGTACCCACCCTTCATTTTGTGGTTATGGGAGATGATAAAATACCCATGTCATAAGGAAAGCTGAAGTGAATGACATAGGTTTTGTGATGTAGCAGTAGGCTACAATTTATCCTTCTGATGACATATCAGAAGAAAAATCATCTGCTTCAGGTGATCTTGGATCATTGAGCCATAATGATGTCGATGGGTGGATCTCACAAGCAGATGAAATTGACTAAAGGGTGGGTAGTGTTTACAACAGATACACTGGACAAAGGGATAATTCATATCCTGGGACAAGATGAAGCAGAGAAGCATAATATTTCATCACATTTTTCAGAATGGCATGTAATTTAAAACTTATGAATTGTTTATTTCAGAAATTTTCCATTTATTTGTATTTTCAGATAGCAGTTGAAATTGGGTAAATGAAAATGTGGAAAATGAAACCATAGGTAAAGGTGGGGCTACCATACTATAAAACTGTTTGTTGAATAAGCTTAATAAGTAAATCATTATGTATTTAGCACTCACTTACCTTAGAAGTTGGCATATGATGAGCATTTGTTAAATATTTGGTGACTGAAAATCATTCATGACCAAATAAGCCCTTCCACAAGAAGTCGTTTCTTCACAAGGAAGAAAAGTACTACCCTGGTTTTAGTTTTCTTATTACCTTCACAAATATCTGAGGGATATAGTCTTTCCTAATGTATGTTGAGAAAATTCAAACCTATAGGCAGGAACTCAGACATCTCGCAGGTATGTAATGTGATGTGTAAGGAAGAAATAAATGGAACACAACAAATTCTGGTTATAATGATCAGTCTTGGAATGAAAAGGAGAAAGATATCAAAACCCTGTGATTAAATTAACTTCAAAACAAGACATTTAATCTTTTTTCTTTGCATTCATATTTCAGCCATACACTTTCATTCAGAGGTAATCCTTCTCAGAGAATATCATTAGCTAGCCTGTCAGCACACAGCTAACCAGAAATCACCTTGAGCTGATTTGCATCATATCCATATTTAATATTGAGATTTTTTTAAACCTGTTTGAGTTTGCCATCAATGAACTGAGAAAATTTTTCTGGAAAGCTGAGGCATTCGATAAATAATTACCTCTTTTAAAAATATTTATTTTTTAGGTAATAAAAAGAGACAAAAAAAGTCTTTTGTTAAATAACTTGTCTAATAGTCTGTCCTTTAACCTGTCCTGTATTTTCTGTAATTTGAGAGTTGGATATAGAGATTAGGTCAGATTCAGGTTCAATATTTAAATAAGACTGCTTCAAAAAAAGGAATTATCTTGTTTTCTTCCATTAGGAGACCATTAATGTCTGTCTGTCTTTCTCTGTGTGATTTTAGCAGTGATCAATGATTAATGCCTAGATCCATTAATTCATTAAGGGTTGTAAAATAGTGATATTGCAATTATTTCTTCATTCAATAGCTGGAGTACCTTTATAAAAAGAAAGTTCTGTTTGGTTACCCAGTGGTAGAGCTCATAAAGGAAAGGTGAAATAAACGTAGTTCTTTTTACCTACTAGTTTTCAAAACAGAATGTTAGAAAACTGGCATTCTCTAACTGTGGGCAATTATTGTTTAGTTTTTATTATCTTTTTGATATAAAACATTTAAACATATATACATCAACCTGTAGAAGACATTGCATTCTATTATCGATTATCTAATTATTTTAACTTTGGTGGGAAGTTGTTCATTTTACTATTAGTATAACAAAATGTTCTAATTTCATCTTGTTAATTTTCTGGCCCAGGTCTGGTTTTAGCTACTTTGCCAAACAGCCCTAACTCTGCTAAAGGTAAAGGCACTTCATGGCTATGAACTGTGCTGTAGGGATGCTCACTGTTTTAATATAAAATATATTATCAGCTTTGGCATCATACTTGTACTTCCAAAGCAAACAGGAAGACACAGTGTTTCATTTTTTCATTTTGAGATAGTATCTTGCTCTGTCACTCAGGCTGGAGTGCAGTGGGGCAATCTCAGCTCACTGTGGCCTTGACCTCCCAGGCTCAAGTGATCCTCCTACCACACTCAGCCTCCAGAACAGCTGGGACCACAGGCATGAGCCACTATCCTTGACTAATTTTTGTATTTTTTGTAGACACAGGGTTTTCCTATGTTGCCCAAACTGGTCTTGAACTCCTGGACTCAAGGGATCTGCCCTCCTGGCCTCTCAAAGTGCCGGGATTACAAGTGTGAGCAACCATGATCAGCCCACAACATTTCTTATACCTTAATTTTTCAAAGGGAAAAACACATGTCAAAAAACTTCTATGTTTAATTTCAGGTTCTTTACTTCTTTGAAAACAAATAAGTCATTTTATGAACCTTCAATTTTGGTATTGGAGATGGGGTGCCTCAGGGGCTTTAAATTTGTTGGATATTAAATTCAGTGAGTGGGTATTCAGACCTTGGAGGTTTTCTCAGACTTCGGCTATTTTCCCTAGGCTTTCTTTTACTGCAGAAGACCAAAGGGATTTAGGCTTCCTACTGATTTTGATGGCTGTCCTCATCCCTACCTTTGCCGAGGGCTCCCTTTTCCATTGTCATATCCTTTTCCCCAGCTTTCTCCTTTCTGTTGTCACTAAAGTTAAGAATAAATTGAATTATAATGATTTTCCTATTCGATAACTACATTAAAAAAAAAACTAAGGATAGCAAAGTAATAAATTTGAGAAAGCAGAAAAGGTATGGGACTTTCTAAAATTTATTGCAGTAGTTCCTGTTTATAATTTCTCACGTCCTCATAAAATGATAATTGAAAACTCCATTTGAGTTCATTTATTCGCTAAACAAATATCGATTGAACGGGTGTATGTCGGCACTGTGCTTGATTCTAAACTCACAAAATGTACAGTGTATTCTTAACAGATGATATTCTGAATTCTGTTTTCATCTTGTCTTTCTGATTTTTGCTTTAGCTGCAATCATAGTCAAAATATATGTTTTACATAGAATTCACCTGTGAACTTACCTCAAAGTTTGTTATTTTGCCAAATAATTTTCCTTTTCTCTTGCTGGTCTCTTCAAATATTTCTTCACAGCTTTTTTCTTTTATAATTGAAGCGTAGGCTACTGAGGGAGGCATAATATCAATGGCTTATGTTGTTGAATACCTGAATCAATAATGCTGACTGTGATTGATGCTGACTAGAATTACTAGGATCCTAACTTTGGCCTTCAGCGTTAGCTGTTTATTGGGAGTTACTCAAGGCAACTATTTATTCATTAATTTAAAAAATTACTGAGCATGTACAAGATTCTGGATGCTAAATGTGTGTTCTGAAGATACATAAAGAAAAGTACTTGATCTGGAGAGAAAGGTAGATACATATTTATATACACATACACATACCCATGCACATAACAATATAGTATGAATAATTGTAAAATTGGGCTTCTGAGAATTTGCATGATGTATATAGACAGAAGTGTCAAAAGACACAATCATATCTTTCTTAGCTCACTTTGACTTTATATGCACAACTTTTGAGCTACAAGTTAGCAGTCATCTGTCTAATTCAACATTAAATTCACATATGCTAACTTAACGTAGCAATCTTATGTCCAGTTAAAACTCCATCTATAGTCTCTTTCTCTTCCGTAGTGGTACATTTTGCTCATTTACCTTGACTTGTCTTGCTTTGACTCTGTTTCCTTGGGTCACTGGTCTCTACCAGTGTTCACCAGGCTGCAGATTACTCTCTTTTCTCCATCATTTTTTCTTTCAGGAATAATCATAGATGACTACTATCCTTACAAAGGAGAAATGGCCTTGGAATCACAACCTCATTGATCTTAATTATAAAATCCTGTTCCTCTTTTCATGAAATCTCTTGCAGCACATATACATTACTTCTGTTTCCTTCCACCATTTTTCTTTTTCTCTCTTAAAACATATAATTTATCAAGCAAAATAATATATACAAAGATATTTTCTTTTATACATTTTCAATGTTTTATCCAAATATGTTAACTAACTTGTGCTTTTTATTTTACCTACTTTATTTGCAGATAAAAATATTATCAGTATGAAAATAAAAGAGTTTGAAGGGTATTATGTGTTTCCTATTTAATATCAGTGTAATGTTTGAAAAATTTTCATACTGTTGAATAATGATTTTATTTTAATATGTTTATGTTTAAGACTATCCTTTGTGGTCAAGCACTTTGAAAGTAAATTACTCATGTACCATTAAAGTATGCCTTTATGATAATTCTCTACCTTTAGAAAAGATGCTGAAACTTGCAACAAAAAAACTCAGAGTGGAATTTTGGTTTTGACATCTGCCCATTATATAACCTTGGCAAATTTATTAATTTCTTGTGACAGAATATCACCTAGGAAGAAAGAATACATGAAGATTTTTATTTTTATTGGTCTGCTGAAATGACTAGATGAAATTATTTATTTTAAATCACTTCATAGATATATTAGTTTTAGTTTTCCTTGTTATTTATAACATTTTGATTAAACATATACAGATATGCACACGTATAATTACTATCTTTAAAATTATATAAATATATCATTTATACTAAATCTATATCTAGAATTAAATCACCATATTAAAAAACTAATAGTTTATAGCTGTAAATCAAGACAACCAGGGATTATTTATATAATAATAATAATAATAAGGTAAACAGAAAAATAAGATTCTCTTTTAAACCGGAGTAAATATCTGTTATAGGACAATGCTGTATTAAGAAACAATATATAGTAATCCACTTAGAAAACATTTTCTAACAAGATAAAAATGTCTTTCTCTTTTGAGAAGTTAGGCTTTTGCAATAAAAAAACATTAAAAATAATTTTTGCGTTACTACATTACCTATTAAAACAACTATGCTTTAATAAACATCAAAGAAAGCAGTCTTACTCATTATTTATTTGGATTTTTATTTCCAAAGAAAACTACTCAAAAGCTTAGAGTACCACTTATTATCTCATCCTGCATAAAGTGGTAAAAGATAAATCCAAGTTATGCTCTCATTATCTTTCTGTATTTTTACTGGTAATGACATTTTTCATTGTCAAGTACAATTCTATAATTGACTTTCATATAATGAATTAGATTTTTTACTAACATCCTTGGTATGCAGTTGACAAAGGAAGAAGTAGAAATCAACATGACACATCTATCTCATATGTGATGGAAAGATTCATTATGTTTAAACATTCACAATGCACATAACCTTAAGTGAGACGTTCTTACTTCTCAACTAGTAGTAATATAGGTACATATATAGAATAAAAATCAACTGATTACATATTGCATTATGTTCTCTTAAAACTAAAAACATGCCACCATGTTTCAAATAATACAGCATGCATTTTGATATTTAAATTTAAGGGAGATTACAAATTATATTTCCACAATTTGTTATTCATTACTCCTAAAACACATTTCTTCTGCTGCCTTTTCTATTATTTCTACTTCTCCTTGTCTGTAAACCTCTGCCATTCATAGTGTTTCTCTATGTTATTTAACTTTGAAGAATGAGCTCCAATCCTATGACCACATAAACTTTATCCACAACTTCAACTATAAAATATATCTTTTTGCAGTTTATAGCACTTGTTTTTCTGTTCTTTTGAATCACATAATGAAATACTATCTAATGCAATTTCTTGCATTATTATTTTATTACTATTATTCGTATATTCTTATTGTTTAAGTTATACACAATCTTGTTTCTACCAGAAGTATACTAGTTCTTTAATGTTGTAGTCCCATCACTTAATAGGATGACATTAAATTTATGCTAAACAAATGAAAATTGCAAGCAAATGAAATGACAAAATAATGGGTTATAGTTTTACTACGTTCTGCACTTGAATATAAAGATTTTGGAAAAATTTTGTTCATTTGGGTATATTAACGAACAGGTGTAAAGTTGGTATTAGACATGCAAGAAATGTATTGATTGGGAGAGAAGATGGAGAGAGTGGAATGAGCTTTCAGGTTGTGATGCTGTTCTGACTTCTGTAAAAGAGAGGAGGAAGAAAGGAGGATAGATAGGAGGAGTTCCAGATTGGAATACAATTCTAAGAAAGTTTAGACGAGGTTGATGATAAATCCTTGAAATAAGACACCCACTGAAATAGTCATGTATCTTAAAGAAATAATCTTAAATTGGTGACCCTGCCATGGTCAGTAATCAGGTTGGAGCAGGCTGAGGAAGCATTTGGTACAAAGGCAGTTGTAGATCAAGGAGAGGAGGATGCTGGAGTCATCAACCAATGACACTCCCTATAAAATATTAGAACAGCACATTTTTATGGCTTCCACATCACCAAATGAATATTTTTAGTATACTTCCTCCCAGATTAAGGTAAATATATATTTTTAAAGCAATAGGATTTTGATTCCTACATATTTATACCTAATATTATAAAAGGCAGTTCAAATATGATTCAAAGAGTTGTAAATATTTATTATTATAATATTTTATTTCTGTTTTAATCACCTCTTATTCCCCCATTGGTGAGGGAGGAATTCTTGCCCTAAGGTTGTGAAGATAGTCAAACACACAGTTCCTAACACTGACAGATGAGATCAACGGCAATGTCCTGGTCAAATAATACAGCCAGTGGAAGGAGGAAGAAGGACACTGCCTCTGCTTGCAGGGCAGATGGGAGCTGCACTTGGGACAGAGTAAACAAACAGTGGATGTCACAGGCAGAATCTGTGTTTCCCTTGGGGCCTTCAGAGAATGTAACTTGGTTGAATATTTCTGTGAGCCCGCAGGAAATGGAAACCTGCTACTCAAGAATTAAGCAGGATCCAAGTGTGGTCCCCAAAAGGAGGAGGATTTTTGGCTAGGGACCTTATCCTCTAAAGCAAAGTGAGGAGAGAAACCTGTGGTTAGGGTATCGGAGGCCCTTCCCATTTCACTAGACATCAACACAGCACATAATATTAAACATTGATTTTAGGATCAAAATATGATAAACATAGCTAGTGTCAAAATACCATTAATTACTTTTAATATTGAGTCTTTAAGTTGTTTAAAGCTGTCAAAATTTTTAAGTAATTCTGCAGCTAACATATTAAGAGTAATCTTTTTGTAATTTATATTAATTTGAAACTGGCTTTTAAGAAGTGTGTTTTTTATTACAGAAGAAATAAAATTTTTAAGTGCTTGATAAACATTGTTCAAATACTATTCAAAAAGACTGAACAACCAGCCTGCCACTAATGGTTTATGTTGTGCAGTTTTTCTATACCATTGTCACTAATGACTATTCACTTAATGAATAATAAATGTCATAATCCTCATTGATGGGTAAATTCTGTATTGTTAAATAAATAAAATTGGTTTGGGGGAAAAAAATCAAATGAGCACTCCTACTCCACACAATTTATCAAATAAATGATAGATAGATGAAAAAGCTGAATATTAAAAGAAAGAATGTAAAATAAAGCATATTAATCAATATGATGAATAAATTAGTTTTATAAAAATTGAAGACACATTTAACTACTGAAAAATTATTAGCAGGACAAGGCAGAGTGGCTCAGGCTGTAATCTCAGCACTTTGAGAGGCGGAAGTAGTCAGATCACTGGAGCCCAGGAATCAGAGACTACCTTGGGCAATATGGCAAAGACCTGCTTCCACAAAAATTAGCCTTTTGTCCCAGCTACTTGGGAGGCTGAATGCTTGAAGGTGGGAGGTCAAGGTTGGAGTGAGCCATGATCATGCCCCTGTACTCCAGCCTGGGCAACAGAGTGAGACCCTGTTTCAAAAAAAACAGTTTTAAGAAAAGATATCATTTTGCATTCAAAATAAACATAATTGACAGATCATCAAGATTAAAGCCCCTTTAGCATCCTATAGATAAATTGACAAAGTATTCAGACAAAAATAAAGGATAAAATATTAATGGTAAATAGACAGTAGAGAAAGATATACTAGTAATACTTCACTAGTAATCAAAGACATACAAATTCAAAGGAATTAACATGTTTGTTTGTGAAATTAGTAGTATTTATAAAGGAACAAGTTGTGAACGTTGGTGAAGAAAACAGAATCTTTTGGGAAACTCAAAAGACATCATTAGTCATCTTCCAACTAATGAATTTCTTTTTTTTGACCAAAGCTCAAACTTCCATAACATCAGCAACAAGCTTTACCTACCAAAACCTCTTGCAAGGACATAAGCTTTGGTCAGAAGACAGTAATAAATGTGACTGTGATATTAATATGTAATATATCTGAGGTAATTTCATGAAAATTACAATGAAAACAATGCATTACTCTATTATTTCATTATGTATTCTCATACAATTTTAACTCTAATTTTTGAAGCAGGCA
This sequence comes from Cacajao melanocephalus, assembly GCA_963573385.1. Classification (NCBI taxonomy): domain Eukaryota; kingdom Metazoa; phylum Chordata; class Mammalia; order Primates; family Pitheciidae; genus Cacajao; species Cacajao melanocephalus. The sequence continues at coordinate 28,515 of CAUYLG010066780.1, forward strand.
GTGCAAAGAAGAGAAAATGCTCCATTCTTTCAAATGTGGGACAGGCATTATTACCTCTTATTTTTGGTTTCTGAATGAATGGGGATTATGCTTTTACCCTGAAGCTTCTCACATAATTCCAGTTACATAAGGTAACCTCTTAATATAATTTTATATGATTAATCTATCATAGAAAGTATTCTAATAAACATTCAAAAATGGAGATTGGTTCTTACATAAAAGTTAATCATGATTCCACTGAAAAACTAAATTTAAAGAGAGATAATAAAACTAATAAAAATGCAGTCAAGGTTGTTTCTGACTAGTACGATTTCTCAGATTGTTTCTTGGGGTCATTTTAATTTTTATTTAGAGAATTAGAATTTTCCTGAAAACTAGGAAGCAGATTATATAGTTTAACATCAGCACCTTGTGATTCTACAGAACATCGTGTGTACTTAAATGTGATTTGATTCTGTAAAGTCTTTCACTAGTTTCAAAATCAACTTTAAAGTTTCCAGAGAAGAGAAGCTCATAATTTTGTAATAGGACTCCCGTTTTTATTGCCTGTGGTCTTGATTCTGCTTTCTGTAGTTAGGGAAAAAGAAAAATGTTTCTGATGTCTCTGGTCTTTAGTAGCCCCTAGCCACTGTAAACATTAAGCATTACTTAGAATAACAAATGTAACAGAATGTTCCATGGGACTTTTCCTTTTTGGTTGAAGACCATGGCGATAAATGCTGACACATCCCAAAGAGAACAGGTGTTGGATGATAGGTAGACTCTTAGCCCCTTTCTTAATTCTAGTTTATAAAGGGGAAGAAAAAAATCAAAGGAAGCTCCAGGGTGAAGATTTATTTTTGAATATAATCCTAGGACACCTTCTTTTCACTCCCTTCTACTGGGGAGAATGGCGATTTCTACTTTAAACCTGCACACTTTAAACTGCATGAAGGAGTTTGGTGAGTCCCAGAGCTAGCATGGAACCTGAATGTGTGTAGAGAAAGACTTCTTGGGAGAACCTGAATAGAGTTCCCTGGAGTTCAGAGAGAAGAAGGCTGGTGCCTTACTCTTACTTGGAATAATCCTACGGGATGATGTTGGTCAGGCAGAACTCTACGGATGAGTGAAGACAGGGTATAACTGGGAAGAGTTTGCACTTTCAGAGTGGATGGCACAAGCTAGATTCATCTTGCAAAAATTCCACCCAAGCAGTGAATTGATCTCAGCAATCTGCTTTAGTCAAGCCAGACGTTATTCCTTTCCCACTCATCTATCTCCTGAACAATGCAGGAGCCAGAGCAGCACGCTTGGGGCAGGAGACATTAAAATCAACAGCAACAGCAACAACAGGTAGAGGAATAACAAATGAGCAGACCACTCCCCTGTCCCCATGACTAAGTTAGATCTGGGTTGGGGAGATAAAGATGTGTATTAATTCAGATGGCGATCAAATCATTTTTAAAGGGAATATATTTATTTTAATGCCTGAAAAATTAAACTGTTCTAACAATGAAAATGAACAGAAAAGTTATGAGCTATCAAAGAGGGAGGGCGAGGCGCGGTGGCTCACGCCTGTAATCCCAGCACTTTGGGAGGCCGAGGTGGGTGGATCACGAGGTCAAGAGATCGAGACCATCCTGGCCAACATGGTGAAACCCCATCTCTACTAAAAATACAAAAAAAAAAAAAAAAAAAAAATTAACTGGGTGTGGTGGCACGCGCCTGTGGTCCCAGCTACTCTGGAGGCTGAGGCGGAAGAATCGCTTGAACCTAGGAGGCACAGGTTGCAGTGAGCCAAGATTGTGCCACTGCATTCCAGCCTGGTGACAGAGCAAGACTCTGT
>CAUYLG010066783.1:0-44392 GCA_963573385.1 Cacajao melanocephalus
CATTCTAGCCTGGGCAATAGAACAAGAATCCCATTCTCTCTCCCTCTTTCTCTTCCTCTTTCTTTCTCTCTTACATTCTTTTTTTTCTTTCTTTCACTCTCACTTTCTTTCCTCTCTTTTTATTTCTTTCAAAAATAAAAATAAATTTTTTAAAAATTAGAAACTGAATTTTAAAAAATAGTATTATGATAGCCTGAAAAATGTTACACTTAGAATTAAATTTAACAAAATATGTATAAAAGCTGTATATTGAAAACTATAAAATATTGCTGAGAAATATTAGAGAAGTTCTAAATAAATGGAGATAGATATCATGTTCACAGATCAGAGGACTCAATTTTGCTTTCCTCAAATTAACCTATAGATTGAAGACAATCCCAATCAAAATCTAAGCAGGTTTTTTAATAGGCTCATTCTAAAAAAAAAAAGAAAAAAATTTTAAAGAGACAGGGTCTTCCTCTGTCACCCAGACTGAAATGCTGTAGCATAATCATAGCTCACTGCAGCCTTGAACTCCTGGCTCAAGCAGTCCTCCCACCTTAGCCTCTTGAGTAGTTGGGATTATAGGTATGAACCACCATGCTTGCCTCTTTCTAAAATTTGTATGGAAATACAAAGAATCTAGAATAAAAAAGACAATTGGGGGGAAAAAAGGAATAAGGTTGGAAGATTTACATGGCCTAATTTAAGACTTTTTGGGGTTTTCTTGAGACGGGGTCTCACTCTGTCCCCCAGGCTAGGGTGCAGTCACGTGATCTCAGCTCACTGCAACCTCTGCTTCCCAGGATCAAGAGATTCTCCTGCCTCAGCTCCTGAGTAGCTGGGATTACAGTCGCCTGCCACCACACCCAGCTAAATTTTGTATTTTTTTGTAGAGATGGGGTTGTACTGTGTTGGCCAGGCTGGTCTCGAACTCCTGACCTCAAGTGATCTGCCTGCCTCAGCCTCCCAAAGTGCTGGGATTATAGGTATGAGCCACCACGCCCAGCCTAAAGAATTTTTATAAAGCAACAATAAGATAGTGTTATTATTCTAAGAATACACATATAGATCAATGCAACAGAATAGAAAGTCCAAAAAAAAAAAAAAAAAACCACATACATGTTCAACTGATTGTCCACAAAGGAGTCAACACAATTCAATAGGAAATGGATACCTTTATCTGTCTACCACCTATGTATCTATCAAGCCATAACCTTTACTTCATGCTATATACAAAAAGATAAGTTGAAATGAATTATATACCTCAATGTGAAAGGTACAACTATAAAAATTTAGGAAAGAAAATACTTTTGACTTTGGGGGCAGGCAGTAGTTTCTTAGGACATAAAAAGCATTCACCTCAGCCAGGTGTGGTGGCTCATGCTTGTAATCCTAGCACTTTGGGAGGCTGAGGCAGGAGGATCACTTGAGCTCAGGCGTCCAAGACCAGCATGGGCAACATAGTGAGACCCTGTTCTATTAAACAAACAAACCAGAAAACAAGCAAACAAAAGCATTAACCATAAAGGAAAAAAATACACTGGACTTTACCAATATTTAAAAGTCACTTAAGAAAATGAAATGGCAAGATGCAAACTAGAAAATATTGTGTGTGTGTGTGTGTCTGAAAAAGGACTTGTATCCAGATTGAGACAGTTCAATTTTAAAAGGGCAAAGATTTTAATAGACACTTTCACTAAAGAAGATACATGAATGACTACAAAGCTTATGAAAAGATGCTTAAGATCATTGGTCATCAAGGCAATGCAAATTGAATTCACAGTAAGATACTACTACACACTCACTATAATGGCTAAAATTAAAAAGATTGACAATGTTAAGCGTTGGTGAGGATGTGGAACCACTAGAACTCATATACTGTTGATGGAAATGGAAAATGGTACAACCACTTTAGCAAGCAGTTTTGTAGTTTCTTACGAAGTTAAATATACAGTTAGCCCTTGAACAACATGGATTTGAATTGGATTTTTTTCAGTGAAACACAGATGGAAAATACATATTTGCAGGATGCAAAGCCCACATATATTGAGGTCTGACTTTTCAAATATGCATGTTCCACAGAGCTGACTGAGAAATTTGAAAATGAATGGATTTTAGTATACATGGGAGGTCCTGCAAGAATCTCCTATATATGCCAAGGAATAACTGTGTACTTATCATATAACCCATCAATTCCATTGCTAGGTATTTTCCCCAAAGAACTGAAAATCTGTACATATAAGGACTTGTAATATGAATCTTCACAGCAACATTATTCATAACAGCCCCAAACTGGAAACAACCCAAATTTTCATCACAGTGAAATGGGTAAACAGGCTGTGGTATTGCCATTTAGTGGAATACTCAGTAATAAAATGAACTAGTAATATATGCAATGATATATATTAATCTCCAAAAATGCTGAGTATAAGAAGCCAGGTATGAAAGAGTAAATATAGTTACATTTATATGACACTGTAGAAAAGAATTTTTTTTTTTTTTGAGACAAGAGTCTTGCTCTGTTGCCCAGGATGGAGAACAGTGGCACGATCTTGGGACACTACAATCTCCACCCTCCCAGGTTCAAGCAATTCTCCTGCCTCAGCCTCTCAAGTAGCTGGGACTAAAGGCATGTGCCACCATGCCCGGCTAATTTTTTATATTTTTAGTAGAGGCAGGGTTTCACAGTGTTAGCCAGGATGAAGTTTTGAACTCCTGACCTCGTGATCCGCCCACCTTGGCCTCCCAAAGTGCTGGGATTACAGGCATGAGCCACCGCGCTGGCCAGGAAAGAAATTTATAGTGATTAAAAAGTAGATCACTGTTTACCACGGACAACAGTGGGGTGGGAGTAGGGTGGGAATTGACATAAAAGGTGCACAAGAAACATTTTGGGGTGATGAAAATGTTCTATATTCCGGTGGTTCCTCAGGTGCATACATTTATCAAAACTCATTTTATAGTGTATTTATAATATATGCATTTTGTTCTATATAAATTTTTCTCATTAAAATCTACTTTTAAAAAATTAGGAAACAACCAGGCAATGTAAACCATGCATCAAAAATATTGTGACTAAGTATCATATATCCCAAGAATGTAAAGATGGTTCAACATTTTAAAAATCTGTTAATAAAATCCACAATATTAGTAGATACGTTGTCAGGGAAAAGTGTTTGATACCCATTTATGATTTTAAAAATAAATACTCCTGAAAACTAGTAGAAGAACCTCCTTAACTTGATTAATGGGATCTACCATAAGCTTCTAACCAATATCACACTTGATTGTGAAACTAATTTTGAAACACTCTAGATAATGCCAGAAATAAGGTCAGAATGCTTGGTAGCACTTCTTCCACTCAAAATGATTCTAGATATGTTGATAACATAAGAAAAAGAAAAGAAGTGGCCGGGCGTGGTAGCTCACGCCTGTAATCTCAGCACTTTGGGAGGCCGAGGAGAGTGGATTACCTGAGGTCAGGAGTTTGAGACCAGTCTGACCAACATGGTAAAACCCTGTCTCAAAAAAAAAAAAAAAAAAAAGAAAAGAAGTATGTGGCAGATAATTTGGAAAGGCTCACTCTGCCTATTCCAATTCTTACTTTCTATACCAAAGAAGTTGAAAGCTAAAATATTTGCAAGACTTCCATATCTGTAAGAATCTGCCTAGGTTTCATCAAGCAAATGTACCCGAGAACAATATATGGTAGCATTTGCATGAGGAGATTGGATCTTCTGTGGCAAGCCTCATGGTGGTGGCAACTGGTTCCCTCAGGGCTTCTGACACAGTTTCTGGCATCTATATACATATATAGGGAGAGACAGGGTCTTGCTCTGTTGCCCAGGCCGGAGTGCAGTGGCACGATCATAGCTCACTGCATCCTTCAACTCCTGGGCTCAAAGAGTTGGGCTGGGCTCCTCCCACCTCAGCCTCCTGCGTAGCTAGAACTACAGATGCGTAGCACCATGTCTGGCTAGTCTTAAGTATTGAGTGGCAGGAGTGGTAGGTGGGGAATTTTATTTGCTACAGAGCATCCCAGTTCAACACTTTGCATAGATTTTGCGACCTCATTGATCATTTTTTAACAAACTACTTTTTGCTTAAAGTGTTGTGTTCTTACTACTCTTGGAAATAAAAAGTAACACATGCTTAGCACCAGGCCAGGCACAGAGTGAGTGCTCAGTAAGTGGTGGTCACTGTTATTACAGTTAAGCTAAATAAATTTCACAGAAGAATAAGTGCAACTGAGTTATAAATGATGCATCAGATTAAACCAGGCAGAGAAAGGCATTTCAGGAGAGGAATATGGTAACTAAAGACTGTATACAAAAGACAGTATTCTATGCTTCTTTAGTCTGGAGGTGAATCTGAGTTATATGAAGCAAAGATAAGGTGATACCTATGGAGCTGAATTTTTAAAAAGCCTCAAGTGGTCAAGTTCTCTACAATAAACTTGTTTTTTTAAAAAATCATTTTAGTCAGTATAAGAATTATATATTCTACTTCCACTTAAGTTTCTTAATTTTACTTTTTAGGTGGAGTTTGGCTCTGTCGCCCAGGCTGGAGTGTAGTGACATGGTTTCAGCTCACCGCAACCTCTGCCTCCTGGGCTCAAGTGATTCTCCTGCCTCAGCTTCCCAAGTAGCTGGGATTACACGCATATGCCGCCACATCTGGCTAATTTTTGTATTTTTAATAGAGGCAGAGTTCCACCATGTTGGCCAGGCTGGTCTCAAACTCCTGACCTCAAGTGATCCACCCACCTCAGCATCCCAAAGTGCTAGGATCACAGGCATGCACCACCATGCCCAGCACCACTCAATATTTCAGTTGAAGAGTGGCTCTGCTGCTTCTGGAATAGAGAGTATGTGGGGCTATGAATTGGGAGAGCTGAGTTTTAGTCCCAGCCTGGGTCAGCTTCATAGGTGCCATCCCCTCAGAAGAGCACCATGCTTGGTTTAACGTTCTGTTGTCATTGTCTTAAAGTTCCTAAAATTTTTATCTTTGAACTCATGTTCTGTACATGAAATCTAACAGGAGAGTAAAGCATGTAGGTGAGCAGTGGAGATACAATCAGATCTGTGGGCACAGGAGGAAGCTCAGGTACCCCCAGCATGTCTATTATACATGCCTCAGGGCTGTTTGGGTCTCTGCAGGAACTTAAGGTAGCTAGGATAAGCCTCAATAAGATTATCTTGCCAATTTCTCAGCAGAAATCTTAGAGGCCAGAAGCAATGGGATGATTATTTATTTATTTATTTGAGATGGAGTCTTGCTCTGTCACCCAGGCTGGAGTATGATGGTGCAATCTCGGCTCACTGCAACTTCTCCCTCCTGGGTTCAGGCAATTCTCCTGCCTTAGCCTCCTGGGTAGCTGGGATTACAGGTGAATGCCACCATGCCCAGCTAATTTTTGTATTTTTAGTAGAGACGAGGTTTCACCATGTTGGCCAGACTGGTCTCAAACTCCTGACTTCAAGTGATCTGCCCACCTTGGCCTCCCAAAGTGCTGGGATTACAGGTGTGAGCCACTGTGCCTGGCCTGGGATGATACATTTAAAGTGCTGAAAGGGAAAAAAAAAATCAACTGATGGCATCTTTGATTTTCTTGTTAAAAATATATATGTATAAATTAAAAATTTTTCAAATTTAAAAACATCAACTGAGAATTATCCAGCAAAGCTGTTCTTCAAAGATGAGGGAGAAATTAAGACATTCCCAGATAAATAAAAGTGGTAGGAGTACATTACCACTGCACCTGCCCTAGAAGAAATGCTAAAGGGAATTCTTCAGGTTGAAATGAGTAAATGCCAACAGCAACTCAAAGCCACATAAAGATAGAAGGATTTTTATTAAAGGTAAATACATGGGCAAATACAAACAAATTACTATTAAAGGTTATTATAATTTTGTTTTGGAACTCCACTTTTTATTTTCTAAGGGATTTAAAAGATAAACACCTAAAAAGCAATTATAAATCTATGTTATTGGGCATACAGTGCATAAAGATACAATCTGTGACATTCATAAAAGGATGAGTAGAGCTAAATAGGAATAGGGATTTTTTGTATATGATTGAGATTAAGTTGGTATCAATTCAAGTTACATTGTTATAACTTCAGTGTCTTGTATGTAATCCCCATGATTACCACAAAGAAATACCTATAGAATATACACAAATTAAATGAGAAGGGAATAGAAATGTGTCACTATGAAAAAAAAAATCAACACAAAAGGCAGTCTGGAGGAAATGAAGGACAAAAAAGTTATCAAACATACACAAAACAAATAGCGAAATGGCAAGAGTAAATCCTTATCAGTAATTATTTTAAATGTAATTATCAATAATTACTTTAAATGTACTTTAAATGTAAATACATTAAACTTTTCAATTAAAAGAGATTAATGAATATGTATTTTTTTAAAAGAAAACATGATCCTAACTTAACAGTTCTCAACACTTGTCCCAGAAAAAAAAAAAAAAACATGATCCAAGTACATGCTGTCTATAAGAGACTCCCTGTAGATTTAAAGATGAAAAGAGGTTGAAAATGGAAGGATCAGCTGGGTGTGGTGGCTCACGCCTGGGAGCACTTTGGGAGGTTGAGGTGGGTGGATCACCTGAGGTCAGGAGTTCAAGACCAGCCTGGCCATCATGGTGAAACCCCATCTTTAAAAAAAAAAAAAAAAGAAAGAAAGAAAAGAAAATGGAAGGATAGAAGAAGATATTCCATGCAAACAGTAAGAAACCAAAAGTGATTTCAGGTGGCTGTCCTAATTTTAGACAAAATAGACTTCAAGTTAAAAAAAAACTGTTACAAGAGACAAAGGACACTATATATTGATCAATTCACCAAGAAGATATAACAAGTATAAACATATATGCACCTAACACCAGAGTGCAAAAAAAAAAAAAAAAAAAGTAAGTATTGACAGAATTGAAGGGAGAAGTATACAGTTCTACAGTAATGGTACAGAATTCAATATCCCTCTTTTAATAATGGATAGGACAACCAGACAGAAAATTACTAAGGAAATAGAGGACTCAAATAATACTATAAAACAATGGACCTAAATACACATACAGAACACGCCACCAACAGTAGAATATATATTTTCCTCAATTGTACATAGAATATTCTCTAGAGTAGACCAGACTTTAGGCTGCAAAACAAGTACTAATAAATGTTAGAGGACTGAGAATTTAGAAGTGACTAGAGTGTTGACAGGAGAGCACTAGAGTGCAGCAGGGGCAGGGAGATGGAACTGTGGTGATTGGAAGTTCAGGAAGACAGCATGGAGGCAACCAGACTCTGCAACATTGCCCCCTCCCCCACCCAGCCACCGCTCCCCAGATGGGATCTGCTCAGAGTCAGTAGGGATGTCGTGTTGTGGGGAAAAGGTAAGCAGAAGAACTCCACCAGCCCGCTTTGCCACCAGAAACACCTACAGTCCTTATAAGAGGAGAATCCCATAGTCCTCACAAGCTCTGAGCCCAGTTTGGAGAACTGCCAGGAATTCATGCAGCTGCACTGCCCCTGATTAGGGGCACAAGGGGTGCACTCCCCACCCCCCGCCCCCTGTGAACCAAGCTGCTGCAGCATGGCACCATCTTGAGAGGAGAACCACCTCTGGTGTGCTTCCCGCACTGGGGGCCTGTAGCCACTGCACCTCTCCAGCACTGGAACTCCCTCTTCATTCTACTAAGCCCACAAGGGTAGCTGAATGCCACAACCCCAGCTGTATGGAGCCTGGGCCCAGCACTGGCTGTGAGTGACTCTGACGCTGCACAGCACCCTGCCAATGCACTCCTAGCTGAAGGATCGGTCTGGCAGTCCCACGCAGGGCAAACCTTCCCTTGACCTGGCCAAACTGTGGCATGCTCTCCCCCAAGCAGGAGAAGCCCTTGAGCAGCTGATACACCCTCAGGCCAGCAGAGGAGCTATGCATATACACCCACACTCAGGACCCAAGAAACAGCCCTGCAGAGCCCCCAATTCCCACAGACACACCCCTAGCCTGCCCAAAGGCCCTGTGCTCACAATCTGGACCTGAGAAACAGTCCTACAGGGTGCCCTGGCTGGCCAAACAGCTGTATGTATGCCTGTGACCAAGGCCTTTGAAGTAGCCCCATGTACTGTCCCCAGCAGACACATCCACAGGCCAACTGAGCTGCTATGCAGCTGTGTCCTTGGCCTGAGAAAACACCCTACAGGCCATCGCAGTTAGGCACACCCCTGAGCCAGCCTAGCAGCCTTGCACCAGCATTCCAGATTTGAGAAGCAGCCTCAACAGGACACCCTCAGCAGACTCACCCCTAGGCCAGCCAAGCACCCCTGTACCTGCATCCCATGCCTACAAAAGAGCCCTGTGGGCCATGCTCTGCAAAAATGCCCCCAGGCTAGCTGAGCAGCTGTGCAGCTGTGTCACGAGACTGAGAAACAGTCCTGTACTTGCTCCTGGCAAACATGCCCCATGCCAGCCAAGCAGCCTTGTGCCTACATCCCAGGTGTGAGAAGGAGCCTCGTGAGCCACCCTTGTAAGACATATTCCCAGGGCAGCCAAGCAGCACCAAAGTGCTGGGTCAGAGAAACAGCCCTGTGGGCCACCCCCAGCAAACATGCACCCAGGCCAGCCAAGCAGTCATATGCCACATCCTGGGTCTGAGAAGCAGCCTTATGGGCCAACCTTGATAGACCTGTCCCCAGACTGGCCAATCAGCCCAAGAGTTCATGTCCTGAACCTGAGAAATAGCCATGTGGCCACCCCCAGCATACCTGCATCCAGGCTGGCTGAGAAGCCATGTGATCATGTCTCAAGCCTACGAAACAACCCTGTGGACCACTCCTGGCAAACACACCCCAGGCCAACTGAGCTGCCATGCTATGTCCCAGGCCTGAGAAACAGCCCCAGGCCAGCCAACCAACTTTGTGCCTGTGCTTCTGGCCAGCGTAACAGCCCCATAGCCCCAACCCCAATGAGTCAGACCCCAGGTTGGCTGATCACTGTGTGCATGCACATGCCGCCAACCTGTGAAACAGCCTGGCAAGTGCATACCTGGCAAAGCAGCATCACAATCACCACAAACTCTCTCAGCCTAGGCCACTAAGAAACATGCAAGCAGCTGGGCACGGTGGCTCATGCCTGTAATCCCAGCACTTTGGGAGGCTGAGGTGGGTAGAACACGAGGTCAGGTGTTCAAGACCAGCCTGACCAATATGGTGAAACCCCATCTCTACTAAAAATATGATAATTAGCTGGGCATGGTGGCACGTGCCTGTAATCCCAGCTACTTAGGAGGCTGAGGCAGGAGACTCTCTTGAACCCGGGAGGTGGAGGTTGCAGTGAGCTGAGATTGCACCACTGCACGCCAGCCTGGGTGACAGAGCGAGACTCCATCTGGAAAAAAAAACATGTAAGCATCATTAGTATGCATTACAGCTGAAGCAACTACATGGAGACTACACTACCACATCCATCGAGAAACCAATGTACCCACCAAACCAACACCCCAGGACTCATTCATACAAATAAATCTTTCCCTACAACACCTACTCCATAAAAATGGAAGAGGCAGCTTCTGTACCAGAGGCGTATAAATCAATGTAGGGATATATCAATCATGAAAAAGCAAAGAAACATGACACTTCCAAAGGAAAACAATAATTCTCCAGCAATAGACTCCAATCATAGGGAAATATATGAAATGCCAGAAAAAGAATTTAAAATAATAATATTAAGGAAACTCAGTAAGCTACAAGATAATACAGATAGATAATTCAATGAAATCAGGAAAACAATTCATGATTTGAAGGGCAAATTCACCAAAGAGATGAACAGTTATAAAAAAAGAATGAAGCAGATATCCTAGATAATTTAATAATTGAGAGCTTCAGTGATAGACTAGACCAAGCAGAAGAATTTCTGAAGTTGAAGACAAGTATTTTGAAATAACACAAAAGAGACAAGAAAAGAAAAAAAATGAAAGCTTACAGGATTTGTGAGACACCATTAAGTAAAGAAATATTTGTAGTATGGGCATTCTAGAAGAGAAGGGGAAAGGTGAGGATAACATATTTAATGAAATGATGGCAGAAAACTTTCTAAGTCTTGGGAGAAAGATGGACATCTAGGTCTAGGCATCTCAAAGAATAAATATATTTCTCCCCAAACAGATAATCCCTAGGCACATTCTAGTCAAATATCAAAAGTTAAAGCAAAAGAAAGAATTCTAAAAGCAACAAGAAAAAAGCAGCAAATTATGTATAAAAGAGTACCCATTAGACTAAAAGTGGATTTCTCAACAGAAGTCTATAGTCAAGGAGAGAATGGAATGGTATATTCAAAGGACTGAAAGGAAAAACAAACACAAAAACAGAACAGCAACAACAAAAAAACCATGTTAGCCAAGAATGTTTATACTCAGCAAAGCTATCCTTCAGAAATGAAGGAGAAATACAATCTTTCACAGACAAGCAAAAACAAAGTGAATTCATCACTAGACCAGCCTTACAAGAAGTACTCAAGATAGTCCTATATCTGGAAGTAAAAATATGATAATCACCATAATGAAAACATGAAAAATATAAGACTCACTGGTAGTGCTGATACACAGGAAAAAGGAAAAGGAATCAAACCTTATCACTACAGAAAACCACTCAATCACTAAAATAACAACAGAGGAAGTAAGGAACAAAGGATATACAAAACAACAGCAGCCTCACACTTGTAATTTCAGCACTTTGGGAAGCTGAGGTGGCTGGATCATGAGGTCAGGAATTCGAGACCAGCCTGGCCAACACAGTGACACCTGTGTCTACTAAAAATACAAAAATTAGCTGGGTGTAGTGGCGGGTACCTGTAATCCCAGCTACTTGGGAGGCTGAGGCAGGAGAATTGCTTGAACCTGGGAGGTTGCAGTGAGCCAAGATCATGCCAGTGCACTCCAGCCTGGGGGACAGAGCTAGACTCCATCTCAAAAAAACTCAAAACAAAACAAAAAAACAGAAAACAATCAATAAAATGATGAGAATAAGTCCTCACCTATCAATAGTAACCTTGAATATAAATTGATTAAATTTCCCCATTTAAAAGATATAGACTGGCTGAATAAATTAAAAAAACAAGACTTAACTCTATGTTGCCTACAAGAAATTCATCTCACCTTTAAAGACACACATAGATTGAATGGGAAGGAAGGAAAAAGATATTCCATGCCAACAGAAACCAAAATCAAGCAGGCATAGCTATACTGATATCAGACAAAACAATTTCAAGTCAAAATCTGTTAAAAGAAAGAGAGAAAGAAGGACATTATATAGTACTAAAGAGATCAATATAGCAAGAGAATATAACAATTGTAAATAAATATGCACCTAACACCAAAGCATTCAGAAGCAAATATGACATCTAAAGGAAGAGAGAGACTCCAAAACAATAATACTTGGGGACTTCAACACCCCATGTTCAGCATTAAATGAATCAGCTAGACAGAAAATCAACAAAGAAACATCAGATTTAAACTGTACCATAAACCAAATAGACCTAACATACATTTATAGAACATTTCACCCAACAGTGGCATAATATACATTCTTTTCATCAGGACATGGATTGGGTTATCCAGGATTTACCATATGTTAGGACACAAAATAGTTCTCAAAACTTTTTTAAAAAATCAAAATATATCAAGTATCTTATCTGACCACAATGGAATAAAACTAGACATCAATAAGAGGAACACTTGAAACTATATAAATACACAAAAATTAAACAACATGCTCCTGAATGACTGATGGTTAAAGGAAGAAATGAAGAATGAAAATTTAAAATTCCTTGAAACAACAGGCATTTCCATACATCTTCTGAAATCTAGGCAAGAAAAAAAAAAAAGAAACAAATAAAACTAGACATCAATAACAAGAGGAACACTTGAAACTACATAAATACACAAAAATTAAACAACATGCTCCTGAATGACCAATGGGTAAAGAAAGAAATTAAGAACAAAAATTTAAAATATCTTGAAACAAATGAAAATAGAAACATACGAAAATCTGTGGGACACAACAAAATCAGGATTAAGAGACAAGTTTATAGAGATAAATGCCTACATCAAAATAGTAAAAATGTTTCCAATAAACAACCTAACAATGTACCTCAAGGAACTAGAAAAGAAAGAACAAACCAAGCCCAATATTAATAGAAGAAAAAAAAAAGATCAGAGCAGAAATAAACAAAATTGAGACTAAAAATACAAAAGATCAGTTAAACAAAAGTGGTTTTTTTTTGTTTTGTTTTTTCTTTTTTTATTATTTTTTTTTTATGGAACACTTCACGAATTTGCTTGTCATCCCTGCACCGGGGCCATGCTAATCTTCTCTGTATCGTTCCAATTTTAGTATATGTGCTGCCGAAGCGAGCACCAAAAGTGTTTTTTTTTTTAAATGAAATCAACAAACCATTAGCTCGACTAACAAAAAAAATAGAGAGAAGAACCAAATAAATAAAATTAGAAACAGGCCGAGCATAGTGACCCATGCCTGTAATCCCAGCACTTTGGAAGTCTGAGGCAGGCAAATCACCTGAGGTCAGATGTTTGAGACCAGCTTGGCCAACATGGCAAAACCCTGTCTCTACTAAACATACAAAACTCAGCCAGGCATGGTGGCATGCACCTATAATCCCAGCTACTCAGGAGCCTGAGGCAGGGGAATTGCTTAAACACGGGAGGTGGAGGTTACAGTGGGCTGAGATCATGTAACTGCACTCCAGCCTGGGAAACAGCAAGACTCCATCTCAAAAAAACAAACAACAAAAACAAAAAACAAACAAAAAAAGGAGTTGTCACAACAGATACCATGGAAATATAAAGGATCATTAGAAACTAATATGAACAACTAATCCAATAAATTTAAAAACTTAGAGAAAATGGATACATTCCTGAACACATATAACCTATCAAGATTGAACCAAGAAGAAATAATAAATCTGTACAAACCAATACCAATAACAAGTAATGAGACTGAATCAATAATAAAAAGTCTCCTAACAAAGGAAAACACAGAAACAGATTGCCTCACTGCTAAATTCTACTGAAGGTTTAAAGAATTAAAACCAATTTTCCCAAACTATTTTAAAAAATTGAAACAGAGATAATTCTTCCTGACTCTTTCTATGAGGTCAGCATAACCCTAATTTAAAAAAAAAAAAGAAAACAGAAAAGGACATGACAAAAAAGAAAACTACAGGCCAATATTCTTAATGAACATAGACACAAAAATTCTCCACAAAATACTAGCAAACAAATTCAACAATACATCAAAAAGATAACACACCATGATCAAGTGGGACTTATCCTAGGAATGCAAGGATGGTTCAACATACACAAATTAATAAACATCATACATCACATCAATAGAATGAAAGACAAAAGCTGTATAATCATCTTAATAGATGCAGAAAAGGATTTGATAAAATTAAGCATCCTTTCACAATAAAAACAGGGTCTCACTTTGTCACCTAGCCTGGAGTGCAGTGGCATGATCTCGGCTTACTGCAGCCTTGACCTCCCAGGTCCAAGCGATCCTCCTGCCTCAGCCCCCTAAGTAGCCGGGACTATGGGCACATGCCACTACACTTGGCTAATTCTTTTCGTACAAACAGGGTTTTGCCATGTTTCTCAGGCTGGTCTCAAACTCCTGGACTCAAGGGATCCACCTGCCTCATCCTCCCAAAGTGCTAGGATTATAGCTGTGAGCTACCATGCCTGGTCCACAACAAAAACCTTAAGAAATTAGGTATACAAGTATATTATCTCAACATAATAAAGCCATATATGACAAACCCATAGCTAACATCTTACTGAATGGAGAAAAGCTAAAAGCTTTTCCTCTAAGAACTTGAACAAGATAAGGATGTCCACTCTCACCACCTGTTTTTTTTTTTTTCTTTTTTTGAGACAGGGTCTTATTCTGTCACCCAGGCTAGAGTGCAGTGGCATGATTATAGTTCACTGCAGCCTTGACCTTTTGGGCTCAAGGGATCCTCCCACCTCAGAGTCTTAGTAGCTGGGACTACAGGCACCTGCCACCACACCCAGTAATTTTTTTTTTTTTTTGTATTTTTTTTGTAGAAATAGGGTCTCACCATGTTGCCCAAGCTGGTCTTACCTGGGCTCAAGTGATCCACCCAAATCCGCCTCCCAACATGCTGGAATTACAGGTGTGAGCTACTATGCCCGGCCCACTCTCACCACTCTTACTCAACATAGTTCTAGAATTCCTAGCTAGAACAATTAGGCAAGAGAAGGAAATAAAGGATATCCAATTTTGAAAGGAGGAAGTCAAATATTCTGTTTGCAGGAGACATGAGCTTATATACAGAAAAACCTACAGACTACTAAAAAGCTCTTGGAACTGGGAAAAAATTCAGTAAATTTACAGGTTACAAAAATCAATATACAAAAATCAATAGTGTTTCTATACACCAGCAACAAACTAGCTGAAATAGATATCAAGAAGGCAATCCCATTTGCAATAGCTACAAAAAATAAACACCAGGAATAAATTTAACCAAGGAAATAAAAGACCTCTCTCTACAAGGAAAACTGTAAAACACTGATGAAAGAAATTGAAGAGGATACAAACAAAAAGACATCTCATGCTTATGGATTTAAGAATACTGTTAAAATGACAATACCATTTAAAGCAATCTATAGATTCAGTTCAATCCCTATCAAAATACCAATGGCATCCTTCACAGAAATAGAAAAAATAATCCTAAAAAATGTTTGGAACTCCAGCAGATCCCAAATATTCAATGTGATCCTGAGCAAAAAGAAGAAAACTGGAGACATCAAACTACGTGATAACAAAATATACTACAAAGCTGTAGTAACCCAAACAGCATGATACCCAAACAGACACATAGATCAACAGAACAGGAAATCCCAAAAAGTAATCCATATTACAGCTAACTGATTTTTGATAAAGGTGCCAAGAATACTCATTGGGAGAAGGACAGTCTATTTAATAAATGGTGCTGGGAAAACTGGATATCCTTATGCAGAAGAATGAAAATAGAACCCCACCTATCTATCACCCTATAGAAAAATCTGTTTAACAATAAAAATGGATCAAAGACATAAATGTAACACCCAAAACCATCAAACTGCTAGAAGAAAACAGGGGAAACACTTCAGGACATTCATCTAGGAAAACATCTTATTAATAAAACCTCAAATGCACAGGCAACAAAAGCAAAAGTAAACAAATTGGATTATATCAAACTACAAGGCTTCTACACAGAAAACCACAAAACAAAACAATCAACAGAGTGAAGAGACAACCTCTAGAATGGGATAAAATGTTTTCAAACTACTCATCTGATATGAGGTCAATATCCAGAATACGTAAAGAACTCAAACACCTCAACAGAAAAAAAAAAAACCAAAAAACCTCAGCCTGTTTAAATAATGAGCAAATGATCTGAATAGACTCTTTCCCAAAGAAGACATATAAATGGCCACAAATATATTTAAAAATACTCAGCATCACTAATCATCAGAGAAATGCAAATCAAAACCACAATGAGGTATCATCTTACCCAGTTAGAATGGCTATTATCAAAAAGACTTAAAAATAAATACTGTCAAGGATGCAGAGAAAACAGAACTTATATACATTGTTGGTGGGAATGTAAACTAGTTTTAGAGAATAGTATAGAGATTCCTCAAAAAACTACAAATAGAACTACCATTATGATCCAGCAATCTTACTTCTGAGCATTTATCCACAGGAAAGGAAATCAGTATATCAAAGAAACGCCTTCACTCCCACGTTTATTGCAGCACTATCCACAATAGCCAAAAGACAGAATCAAGCTAGGTGTCCAACAACAGATGAATAGGTAAAGAAAATGTGGTATATACATACAATGGACTGCTATTCAGCCATTAAAAAGAATAAAATCTGCATTAGCTTTAGTGCCAAAAAAAATAAATAAATAAAATCCTGTCATTTGTGGCAACATGGATGGAACTGTAGGACCTTATGCTAAGTGAAATAAGCCAGAAACAGAAAATTAATACTTCCTGTTAAGTATAATAAATGGGGAGGGGTGGCACTGGCAATTCAAGACTGTTTCTCCTACCCTCGTCAGTGCCTCTTTCAGTAGTATAAAGTTAAAACCAGGTACTGAAATTGCTCACCTGATTTTGGTTCTTGTGATGATGCCTGGGCAAAAGAGTGAGACCCTATGTCCATAAACTAACAAATGAAAAATACTAGCAAATTGCCAGGCTCAGTGGCACACATCTGTATCCCAGCTACTCAGGAGGGTGAAGCAAGAGGATCACTTGAGCCTAGAATTTGGAAGCTGTAATGTACACAATCACGCCTGTGAACAGCCACTGCACTCCAGCCTGGGCAACACAGTGAGATTCTGTTTTGGGGGATTTTTGTTTTGTTTCTGTATTTTTAGCTTTTGGGTTTAAAAAAATTTTTTTTGAGACAAGGTCTTACTGTCACCCAGGCTGGAATGCAGTGGCATGGTCATGGCTTACGGCAGCCGCAGCCTCAACCTCCTGGACTCAAGTGATCCTCCTGCCTCAGCCTCCTGAGTAACTGGGACTATAGCTGCATCCACTGCATCCAGCTATTTAAAATTTTTTTTTTATAGAGGTGGAGTTTTGCTATGTTGCCTGTTGCCCAGGCTGGTTTCAAACTGCTGGTCTCAGGTGATGTTCTTGCCTTGGCTTCCCAAAGTGCCGGGATTACAGGCATGAGCCACTGTGCCCAGCCAAGACTTCATTTAAAAAATACTAGTAAATAAAAATCAATAATAAATTTTAAAGGGATTATACATCTTAACTGAGATTTATTCCTGAAATACAAAGATGGCTCAATGTATTATTTTTAAAAAATCAATTAAGGCCAGGCGCAGTGGCTGACACCTATAATTCCAGCACTTTGGGAGGCCGAAGTGGGCAGATCGCTTGAGGTCAGGAGTTTGAGACCAGCCTGGCCAATATGGTGAAGCCCTGTCTCTACTAAAATACAAAAAATTAGCTGGGCATACTGGCAGCCACCTGTAATCCCAGCTACTAGGGAGGCTAAGGCAGAATTGCTTGAATCCAGGGGGTGGAGGTTGCAGTGAGCTGAGAAGGCACCACTGTACTCCAGCCTGGACAACAGAGCGAGACTCCATCTTGAAAAAATAGTAATAATGTAATACCCCACATTAATAGAATGGAGGGGGAAAAGAGCCCACATAATCATTTCACTTTAAAATGCTTTGGGCAGATTTCAATACCCTTTCATGATAAAAACACTCAATACACCAGGAATAGACACAAACCTTCTTAATGTGACAGAGGCCATGTGTGAAGAACCCATAGCTAACATCATACTCAATGGTGAAAGACTGAAAGCTTTTCCCCTAAGATCAGGAATAAGACAATAATACCAGCTTATTTCACTTTTATTCACCATAGTACTGGAAGTTCTAGCCACAGCAATTAAGATAAAATAAAGCAACAAAAAGAAGTGAAATAATCTCTGTTCACAGATAACATAATCTTATCTGTAGAAAACTCTGAAGATGTATGTGCATGTGTGTGCGTGTGTGCGTGCACGTACACACTCACACTAGAACCAATGAATTCAGCAAAATTGTAGGATACAAAATCAACATAAAAATTAAGTTGCATTTTATAGATTAATAATTGACAATTGATAAGAAAACTAAGAAAATAATTCCATTTATAAAAGCATCAAAAAGCGTAAAATAGGAAGAAATTTATTCAAGGAAGTGAAAGTTTTATATACTGAAAAATATAAAGCATTGCTGAAGTAAATCAAAGGAGATGTAAATAAATGAAAAGAGCCTGTGGTCATGTATTGGAAGGCTTAATATTGTTGAGCTGACAATATTACCCAAAGTCATCTATAAGATTTGATTCAATTTCTATTAAAATCCCAATGATTTTCTGCAGAAATAGAAAAACCCAGCCTAAAATTCGTGTGGAATCGTAAGTATTCCCCAAATAGCCTAAACAGTTTACAAAAAAGAACAAAGTTGGAGAACTCCTATTTCCCGATTTCAAAACTTGATATGGTGCTGGGCACAGTGGCTCACGCTTGCAATCTCAGCACTTTGGGAGGCCGAGGCTGGGGGATCACTTGCATTGAGGTAAGAGCTCAAGACCAGCCTAGCCAACATGGTGAAACCCCGTCTCTACTAAAAATACAAAAATTAGCTAGGCGTGGTGGTGTGCACCTGTAGTCCCAGAAACTTGGAAGGTTGAGGCTGAAGAACTGCTTGAACCCAGGAGGCAGAGGTTGCAGTGGGCTAAGATCATGCCACTTCACTCCAGCCTGGGCGACAGAGCAAGACTATCTCAAAAAAATCAAAACCCAAAAACTTGATATGGGTAGGGGAGAGGTGTGGAGCAAGATGTTGAAATAGGAGCCTACACGATTTGTGCCCTGTGCAGGAACACCACATTTTAACAGCTAACTGCACAGAAAAAGCATCATCACAAGAACCAAAATCAGGTGAGCAATTTCAGTACCTGGTTTTAACTTTAAACTACTGAAAGAGGCACTGAAGAGGGTAGGAGAAACAGTCTCGAATTGCCAATGCCACCCCTCCCCACCACCCCGCACCCTTGCAACAACCATGCGGCATGGAGAAATCTGTGACCTTGGGAGAGGGAGAGAAAAGCAACTGGGGGACACTCTCTCTCTCTCTCTCTCTCTCTCTCTTTTTTTTTTTTTCTTAAACAGGGAATTGCTCTGTCACTCAGGCTGGAGTGCAGTAGCGTGATCCCGGCTCACTGCAACCTCAACCTCCTGCGCTCAAGGAATCCTCCTACCTCAGTCCCAAGTAGCTGGGACTACAGGCACATGCCACCACACCTGGTTAAATTTTGTTTTTTTTTTTGGTACAGATCAGGTTTTACCATGTTGCCCAGGCTTGTCTCAAACTCCTGGAGTCAAGTGATCTACCCACCTCAGCCTCCCAAATTTCTGGGATTACAGGCATGAGCCACTGTGCCTGGCCAGTTGGGGGACTTCACACTGGACTCAGTGCTGCCCTGACACAGAAAGAGCGAAACTGTGTTGGGCTCAGCCAGTGCCCACACACAGAGAGAGCATTAGGACCAGCCCTAGCCAGAGGGGAAGTGCCCATGCCAGCAGTAAGAACTTGAGTTTCTTGCCACCATGGCCAAAGTGCTCTGGGGTTCTAGGTAAACTTGAAACGCAGTCTAGGACACAGGAAGTGTAATTCCTGGCAACTCTTGGTGCTGGGTGGGACTCAGAGCCAGTAGACCAGGGTGGCATGTGACCTAGGAAGACACCAGATGGGGCAGCTAAGGGTGTGCTTGTGCCACCCCTCCCCACACCTCAGGCAGCCCACCTCACAGAAATGAAAGTGTCTCCTTCCTTCTGCTTGAGGAGAGGAGAGCAAAGAGTTTAGAGGGCTTCGTATTGCATCTTGGATGCCAGCTCAGCCTCAGCAGGATAGGGTACCAGTCAGTCATGAGGGCCCTGGTCCAAGTCCTAGCTCCCAGACATTTCTAGACACACCCTGGGCCAAAGGGGAACCCGCTGCCTTGAAGGGTAGGATCCCATCCTGGCAGGATTCATCACCTGCTGACTAAAGAGCCTTTGGGCCCTGAAAAACCAACAGTGATACCCAGGTAATACCAATAGCGATACCCAGGTAATATGCCGTGGGCCCTGAGCTCTGAGAAGGGCTGGATTCAGGTGTGACCCAGCACATTCCCAGGTATGGCACTACAGTGAAAGACTCCTCTGTTTGAGGAAAGCAGAGGGAAAAGTAAAGAAAACTTTGTCTTGCACCCTAAGTACCAGCTTGGCTACAGTGGGGTAGAGCAGGCTCCTGAGATCCTCAAGTCCTAACTGAGGCTCTTGGAAAGCATTTCTGGACCTGGGCCACAGGGGAGCCCACTGCCCTGAAGGGTAAGTTCCAGGCCTGGCAGCATTCACCACAGCTGACTGATGAGTTCTTAGGCTTTAGGTGAACATTGGCAGTAGCATGGCAGAACACCTCTTGGGCCACTGGTGGTGATGCCCAGAGAGAGGCTCCTCTGCTTGCGGAAAGGGGAGGGAAGACCAGGAAGGAGTTTGTCTTGTGGCTTGAGTACCAGCTTAACTGCAGCAGAACAGAACGGCAGGCAGATTTCTAAGGTTTTTGACTTTAATCCTTCACTCCCAGACAGCATCTCTGGACCCATCTGGAGCCTGGGGGAACTTGCCACTCTGAAGGGAGGGACACACACCTGGCTGGCTTTGCCACCTGCTGATCGAAGAGCTCTAGGGCCTTGAGTGAACTCAGGTGGTAGCCAGGTAGTGGTTACAGCAGGCTTTGAGCAAGACCCAGTGCTGTGCTGGCCTCAGGTCTAAACCAGCACAGTCCCAATGGTGGTGACCACAAGGATGCTTGTGTCCCTCCAGTCCCAGTTCCAGGCAGCTCGGCACAGTGAGAAAGGCTTTGTTTGGGAGAACAAAGTAAGAGAAAGTAAGGAAAAAGAACAAGTGTCTCTGCCTGGTAATCCAGAGAATTCTTCTGGATTTTTTCTAAGACCACCAATGCAGTACTTCTATAAGTCTGCAAGAACCACAGTGCTACTGAGTTTAGAGCCCAACTTCAAATACTGGGAAAGCTTTCCTAAGTAGGATGGGTATAAACAAGCTCAGGCTGCAAAGACTACAATAAATGCCTAACTCTTCAATGCCTAGACACCCATGAACGTCTGCAAGCATTAAGACCATCCAGGAAAACATGAACTCACCAAACAAACTAAATAAGTCACCAGGGACCCATTCTGAAGAAACAGAGATATGTGGCCTTTCAGACGGAGAATTCAAAATAGCTGTGTTGAGGAAACTCGAAGAAATTCAAGATAACACAGAAAAGGAACTCAGAATTCTATCAGATAAATTTAACAAAGAGACTGAAATTATTAAAATTAGTCAAGCAGAAATTCTAGAGTTAAAAAATGCAATGTAAATACTGAAGAATGCATCAGAGTTCTTTTTTTTTTTTTTTTTTGAGAGACAAAATCTTACTCTATTGCCCAGGCTGGAGTACAGTGGTGTGGTCTTGGCTCACTGCAGCCTTGACCCCCTGGGCTCAATCAATCCTCCCACCTCAGTCTCCTGAGTAGCTGGATGACAGGTTCATGCCACCATGCCCAGAGAGATCTCACTATGTTGCCCAGACTGGTCTCAAACTCCTGGGCTCCTGCCTCAGCCTCCCAAAGTGCTGGGATTATATATATGTGAGCCACCATGCCTGGCCACATCAGAGTCTCTTAACAGCAGAATTGATCAAGCAGAAGAAAGAATTAGTGAGCCTGAAAGTACACAGTCAGGCTAGGTGTGGTGGTTCACGCCTATAATCCTAGCACTTTGGGAGACTGAGGCAGGCAGATCACTTGAGGCCAGGAATTTTAAGATCAGCCTGGCCAACATGGTAAAACCCATCTCTATTAAAAATACAAAAATTAGTCAGGCATGGCAGTGTGTGCCTGTAATCCCAGATACTCAAGTGGCTGAGGCACAAGAATTGCTTGAACCTGGGAGGCAGAGGTTGCAGTGAGCCAAGATTGTACCACTGCACTCCAGCATGGGCCACAGAATGAGACTGTCTCAAAAACAAAAAAAGTAAAAAAAAAAAAAAAAAAAAAAAAAAAAACACAGTCCGAGGAGACAAAAGATAAAAGGATAAAAAACAATGAAGCATACCTAGGAGTTCTAGAAAATAGTCTCAAATGGGCAAATCTAAGAGTTACTGGCCTTAAAGAGAAGGTAGAAAAAGAGATAGGGTAGTAAGTTTATTCAAAGGGATAATATCAAAGAACTTCCCAAACCTAGAGAAAGATATCTACATCCAAGTGCAAGAACTTGTACTTATAGAACACCAAGTAGATTTAACCCAAAGATGACTACCTCAAGGCATTTAGTAATCAAACTCCCACAGGTCAAAGATAAAGAAAGAATCCTGAAAGCAGCAAGAGAAAAGAAACAAACATACAATGGAGCAGCAGAATTTTCAATAGAAACCTTACAGGCCAGAAGAGTGTGGCATGGCATATTTAAAGTGCTGAAGGAAAAAACTTTTACCCTAGAATAATATATCTGGTGAATATATCTTTCAAACAAGAAGGAGAAGTAAAGACCTTCCCAGACAAACAAAAGCTGAAGGCTTTCATCAACACCAGACCTATCCTACAAGAAACACTAAAGGGAGTTTTTTTAATCTGAAAGAAAAGGAGATTAATTAGCAACAAGAAATCATCTCAGCTGAGCATGGTGGCTCATGCCTGTAATCCCAGCACTTTGAGAGGCACAGGAGGGCAAATCACTTAAGCCTAGGAGTTCAAGACCAGCCAGGATAACATGGTGAAACCTCATGTTTACAAAATAAATAAATAAATAAGCCAGGGTGGTAACACCCACCTGTAGCCCTAGCTACTTGGAAGGCTGAGGTTGGAGAATTGCTTGAGCCTGGGAGGTTGTGGCTACAGTAAGACATGATTGTGCCGCTGCACTCTAGTCTGGGTGACAGAATGAGACTCTCTATCTATCTATCTATAGATAATTATATGTTTATATGTGTATATATATGTTTATATATAAATATATGTTTACATATGAATATATATAAATAAACATAAACATACCCTGTTTTATATATATGTATATATATATATATATATAAAAACACAAAAGTTTATAACACTGTAATTACGGTGTATAAACTACTCTTAAGTAGAAAGACTAAATAATGAACCA
The DNA here is from genome assembly GCA_963573385.1 of Cacajao melanocephalus. NCBI lineage: Eukaryota > Metazoa > Chordata > Mammalia > Primates > Pitheciidae > Cacajao > Cacajao melanocephalus. Next base: position 22,812 of record CAUYLG010066783.1, read on the forward strand.
ATCAAAAATAATATCTACAACAACTTTAAGACAGTATAAGACAACATAAAGAAAAAACAAAAAATAAAAGTGGAGTAATGAAGTTAAAGTGTACAGTTTTTATTAGTTTTCTTTTTGCATGTTTGTTTATGCAATCATTGTTAAGTTGTCATCAGTTTAAATAAAGGATTATAAGATAGTATTTGCAAGCCTCATGGCAACTTCAAATTGGAAAACATTAAAAAAAAAAAAAAAAGGAAAACATACAACATAGCCAGGTGTGGTGGTTCTCACCTGTAATCCCAACACTTTGGGAGGCCAGGGCAGGTAGATCACCCAAGGTCAGGAGTTTGCGACCAGCCTGGCCAACATGGCAAAACCCTGTCTCTACTAAAAATACAAAAATTAGCCAGGCGTAGTGGTGCACCCCTGTAGTCCCAGCTACTGGGGAGGCTGAGGCAGGAGAATCACTTGTACCTGGGAGGCAATGGTTGCAGTAAGCCAAAATTGCACCATTGAACTCCAGCCTGGGTGACAAAGCAAGGCTCCGTCTCGAGAAAAAAACAAACAAAAAACACAGCAGACACCCAAAAACTAAAAAGCAAGACATTAAATCATACCAGAGAAAATTACCTTTACTAAAAGGAAGATAGGAAGGAAAGAAAGAAGAAAGGGAAGACCACAAAGTAACCAGAAAACAAATAACAAAATGGTTGGAGTAAGTCCTTACTTATTGATAACACTGAATGTAAATGAACTAAACTGTCCAGTCAAAAGCGGCTGAATGGATAAAAAAGCAAGACCCAATGATCTGTTACCAACAAGAAACACACTTCACCTGTAAAGATACACATAAGACTGAAAATAAAGGGATGGAAAAATATATTCCATGCCAATGGAAACCAAGAAAGAGCAGGAGTAGCTATACTTATATTAGACAAAACAGATATATATATATTTTTCTGAGATGGAGTCTTACTCTGTCACCCAGGCTGGAGTGTAGTGGTGCAATCTTGGCTCACTGCAACCTCTACCTCCCTGGTTCAAGCAATTCTTCTGTCTTACCCTCCCAAGTAAAGCTGGGATTACAGGCACACACCAGCATGCCTGGCTAATTTTTGTATTTTTAGCAGAGATAGGGTTTCACCATGTTGGCCAGGCTGGTCTTGAACTCCTGACCTGAAGTGATCTGCCTGTTTCAGCCTCCCAAAGTGCTGGGATTACAGGCATGAGCCACCATGCCCAGCCAACAAAATAGATTTCAAGACAAAAACTGTAAGGAGAGACAAAGAAAGTCATTATATAATAAAGGGGTCATTTCAGCAAGAGGATATAACAATTGTAAATATGTATGCACCCAACAGTGGAGACTCTTAAAGAACTAAAAAGCAAGAACAGAGCAAATAGTAGAAAAAAGGAAATAATAAAGATCAGAGCAGAAGTAAATTTGAAAAGAATACAAAAAAATCATGAAACCAAGTTTGTTTTTTGAAAAGATAATAAAACTTACAAACCTTTAGAAAGACTAAGAAAAAAGAGAAGATCCAGATATATAAAGCAAATATTATTAGAGCTAAAGAGAGATAACTTTAATACAAGAAGAGCTGGAGACTTCAACACCTCACGTTCAGCACTAGACAGATCTTCCAGACAGAAAATTAACAAAGAAACATTGTACTTAATCTATGGTACAGAACAAATGGACCTATTAGATATTTACAGAACATTTAATCCAACAGTTGCAGAATGAACATTCTTTTTCTCAGCACATTGATCATTCTCAAGGATATTTCATATGTCAGGTCACAAAACAAGTCTGAAAACATCCCCCAAAATTGAAATATCAAGCATCTTTCTGACCACAATAAAATAAAACTAGAAATCAATAACAAGAATTTTGGAAACTGTACAAACACATGGAAATTAAACAATATTCTACTGAATGACCAGTGGGTCAATGAAGAGATTAAGAAGGAATTTGAAAATTTTCTTGAAACAAATAATGGAAACACAATATACCAAAACCTACAGGATATAGCAAAGGCAGTACTGAGAGGGAATTTCATAGCTGTAAGTGTCGACATCAAAAAAGAAGAAAAATTTCAAGTAAATAACTTAATGAGGCATCTTAAAGAACTAAAAAGCAAGAGCAGAACAAACCAAACCAATAGTAGGAAAAAGGAAATAATAAAGATCAGAGCAGAGATAAATTTGAAAAGAATACAAAAAAAATCAATGAAACCAAAAGTTTGTTTTTTGAAAAGATAATAAAACTTACAAACCTTTAGAAAGACTAAGAAAAAAAGAGAAGGTCCAAATAAATAATCCGAGCTAAAAAAGACATTACAACTGATTCTGCAAAGTTCAAAGGATCATTAATGGTTGCTATGAGCAACTGTATGCCAACAAATTGAAAAATTTAGAACAAGTGGATAAATTCCTAGACACATATAACCTACCAAGATTGAACAATGAAGAAATTCAAAACCTGAGCAGGTCAATAACAAGTAATAAGATCAAAGCCATAATAAAGTCTCCCAGTAAAGGAAAGCCTGGGACCTGATGGCTTCACTGCTGAATTCTACCAAACATTTAAAGAAGAATTAATACCAATTCTACATTAACTATCTGAAAAATAGAGGAAGAAAGAATACTTCCAAATTCATTCTATGAGGCCAGTATTACCCTGATACCAAAACCAGACAAAGACATTTTAAAAAAAGAAAACTACAGGCCAATTATCTCTGATGAATATTGATACAAAAGTATTTTGTTTAGGATTTTTGAATTAATATGCAACAATACATTTAAAAGATCATTTATCATGACCAAGTGGGATTTATTCCAGGGATGCAAAGATGGGTCAATATATGTAAATCAAACAATGTAATACATCATATCAACAGAATGAAGGACAAAAATCATATGGTCATTTCAATTGATGCTGAAAAAGCATTTGATAAAATTCAACATATCTTAGTGATAAAAATCTTCAAAAAAAAAACCAAAAAACCTGGGGATAGAAGGAATATACCTCAACACAATAATAGCCATATATGACAGACCCATAGCTAGTATCATACTGAATGGGGAAAAACTGAAAGCCTTTCTTTTAAGATCTGGAGCATGACAAGGACGGCCACTTTCACTACTGTTACTCAACATAGTACTGGAAGTCCCAGCTAGAGCAATAAGACAAGAGAAAGAAATAAAAGGCCTCCAAATTAGAAAGGAAGAAGTCAAATTATCCTTGTTTCCAGATGATACGATTTTATATTTGGGAACACCTAAAGACTCCACCAAAACACTATTAGAACTGACAAATTCAGTAAAGTTGGAGGATACAAATTCAATATACAAAAATCAGTAGCATTTTTGTATGCCAACAGTGAACAATCTGAAAAGGAAATTTAAAAAGCAATCCCATTTACAATAGCCACAAATAAAATTAAATACCTAGGAATTAACCAAATAAATCAAAGGTCTCTGCAATGAAAACTATTAAACACTGATGAAAAATATTGAAGAGGACACACACACACACACACACACACACACAAGGAAAACTATTACATGTTTGTGGATTGGAACAATCAATATTGTTAAAATGTCCATTACTACCCAAAGAAGCAATCTACAGATTCTATGCAATCCCTATCAAAATACCAACGACATTCTTCACAGAAATAGAAAAAAAATTCCTAAAATTTATGTACCACAAAAGACCCAGAATAGCCAAAGCTATCCTGAACAAAAAGAACAAAACTGGAGGAATCACTTTACTTGACTTCAAATTATACTACAGAGCGATACTAACTAAAGAGCATGGTACTGGCATAAAAACAGACACATCGAACAATGGAACAGAACAGAGAATCCAGAAATGGATCCACGCACCTATAGTAAAATCATTTGTGACAAAGGTGCCAAAAACATACATTGGGGAAAAGAAAGTCTCTTCAGTAAATGGTGCTGTGTAAACTGGATATCCATATGCAGATGAATGAAAATTGACCTCTGTCTCTCACCACATGCAAAAATCAAACTAAAATGGATTAAAGACTTCAATCTAAGGCCTCAAACTATGAAACTACTGTAAGAAAACATCAGGAAAACTCTTCAACACATTGGTCTGGAGTGATACCCTGTAAGCACAGGCAACCAAAGCAAAAATGAACAAATTAGATCACATCAAGTTTAAAAAAAAAAAACAAAAACTTAACCTTCTGCACAGCAAAGAAAACAATCAACAAAGCAAAGAACCAACCTACAGAATTGGAGAAAATATTTGCAAACTACTCATCTGACAAGGGATTAATAACTGGAATACGTAAGGAGCCCAAACAACTCCACAGGAAAAAAAAAATGAATGATTTAATTTAAAAAATAGACAAAAATTCTGAATAGCCATTTCTCAAAAGAAGATATGTGAATGGCAAAGAGGTATATGAAAAGCTGTTCAGCATCACTGATCATCAGAGAAATGCAAATAAAAACTACAAAGAAATATCATCTCACCCCAGCTAAAATGGCTTTTATCCAAAGACAGGCACTAACAAATGCTGGCTAGGATATCAGAGAAAAGGGAATCATCGTACACTGTTGGTGGGAATGTAAATTTTCCAACTACTATGGAAAACAGTTTGGAGGTTTCTCAAAAAACTAAAAATAGAACTACCACATGATCTGTCCATCCCACTGCTGGTTATATACCCACAAGAAAGGAAATCAGTATATTGAATAGACATCTGCACTCTGTTTTTTGCAGCAATGTTCATAATAGCCAAGATTTGGAAGCAACTGAGTGTCCATCAACAGATGAATGGATAAGAAAATGCAGTACATACACACAGCAAAGCACTATTCAGCCACACAAAAGAAAGACTGTCATTTGCAGCATGGATGCAATTGGAGATCATTATGCTAAGTGAAATAAGCTAGCCATAGAAAGACAAACTTTACATGGTCTCACTTATTTGTGGGATCTAAAAATAAAAACAATTGAATTCATGTAGATAGAGAGTAGAAGGATGGTTACCAGAAGCTGGAAAGGGTAGTAGGTGTAGGGGGTAAGTGGGGATGGTTAATGGGTACAAAAAAATAGCTAGAAAGAATAAGACAAAGTATTTGATAGCACAACAGGGGGACGGTCGTCAATCATAATTTAATTGTACACTTGCAAATTAACTAAAAGAGGCCAGGCACGGTAGCTCACGCCTGTAATCCCAACACTTTGGGAGGCTGAGGCAGGCGGATCATGAGGTCAGGAGATCCAGACCAGCTTGACCAACATGGTGAAACCTCGTCTCTACTAAAAATACAAAAATTAGCCAGGCATGGTGGAGCACGCCTGTAATCCCAGCTACTTGGGAGGCTGAGGCAGCTTGAACCCGGGAGACAGAGGTTGCAGTGAGCCAAGATTGTGCCACTGCACTCCAGCCTGAGTGACAGAGTGAGACTCCCTCAAAAAAGAAAGAAAAGAAAGAAAATTAACTAAAAGAGTATGATTGGATTGCTTGTAATACAAAGGATAAATGCTTGAGGGGATGGATACCCCATTTTCCATGATGAGATTACTATGCATTGCATGCTAGTATCAAATTATCTCATGTATTCCATAATTTTATACATCTACTATGTACCCACAAAAATTAAAAATAAAACATTTTTAAAAACTTGATACAGAACTAATCAAAACAGTATGGTATTGGCTTATGGACAAACATGTAGACCAATGGAATGGAATAAAAAGCCCATACATATATGGTTAAATGATTTTGACAAGGATGCCAAGACCGTTCAGTGATGGAAAGGACAGACTTTTCAGCAAATGGTACTAAGAAAACTGGATATCCACAGGAAAAAGCATGAATGTTATACCTTACCTTATACCACATACAAAAATTCCCTCAAAATGAATCAAATCCCATATAAATTAACCAGAATTTCTAGGTGGCAGACCTGGACATCATATTTTTAAAGCTCCCTATGTGATCCTAATGTGAAACAAGGTTGAGAACAGCAGATCCAGCTCCAGTGATCATGGACCAGGCTATGTGGCTCATAAGGTTGTCCTGAAACATTTTTGAGCTCTTTTTAGCAATAACAACACTGGGATAATTGTCTGGGCCCCCAAGACAAGTTTTAACTAACTTTGAAGTTCAAAGTTCATTAGCATATACATTATTGATGAAGTTGGTCTCATTACTTTTCATCCCTTCTCATACATAAAGTAAGGGTATTCCAAAAACTATGGAAGGAAAAGAGGAAAACTTTGTGAAAGAATAAACATTTGGAACCCAAGGGTTTAATGAAAACAGATGGAAAGTGTAGCTAGAATTCATGAGACTGACATTCAGAAGTACCCTGTTCTCTTTACCAAACTTCTAACCAAGTTGTTGAGTTAGAACACCCATGGTATAAAGAGGCTGATTTCTAAAATACACTATTAATTTAGGTAGTGAATGATGATTGTTACATAGAGAAAAGCATCTTGTAAATAAGTAATGCTCAACTTTTCTTTATCTGTTCCAGCAATATTCTTCTGTTTCTCATTCAAAACTGATGGCATCTCTCATCATAACGATGCCATGTCAACAACTGCAGAAGTCAAACCTTAGAATCTAGGTAGAAACAACTCAGGAGAGAAGGGAGTGTGTTATATTCTTTTACTCTAGAAATCCGTTTGCTTCATTCTTTACAATTTTGAGAAACAGAAGAATATCGTTGGAACAGATAAAAACTGAGAATTACTTATTTACAAGATGCTTTTCTCTATGTAATAATCAGCATTTATCCTTTGTGTTACAAGCAAAGCTTTTAACACAAAGCTTTCTCTTTGTATTAAGAGAAAGCATTGCTTGAGCCTGGGAGGTGGAGGCTGCAGTAAGCCATGATCATGCCACTGTCTCCAGGTGACTGAGTGAGACTCTGTCTCAAAAGAAAAAAAAAAAGAGAAAGCATATTTAAAATTTCGAACTGAAACATAATCGTTCCCTCCTTACATATTAAAAATGTGGTGGCCAACTCTGAAGCTACCAAGAAAGCTGATCAGCATAGAGGGATTCAAGTATTAGAAGATCTGCTGGACAAGATTACCTTTCATATTCCTGCCAACACAGAAGATCCTTAATTCCAGGCCAGGTGCGGTGGCTCACGCCTGTAATCCCAGCACTTTGGGAGGCTGAGATGGGCAGATCACTTGAGGTCAGGAGTTTGAGACCAGCCTGGCCAACATGATGAAACTCCGTCTCTACTAAAAATAGAAAAATTAGCTGGGCATGGTGGTGGGCACCTGTAATCCCAGCTACTCAGGAGGCTGAGGCAGGAGAATCACTTGAACCCAGGAGACCCAGGAGGTAGAGGGTCCAAAGAAACATAATTGTACCTTCATTCTAGCAACATAGATAAAATTATTATCTGGAGACAGGGTCTTGCTCTGTCACTCAGGCTGGAATACAATGGCACAATCTTAGCTCACCACAACGTCCACCTCCTGGGCTAAAGCAATCCTCCCACCTCAGCCTCCAGAGTAGCTAGGACTATCGGCGCATGCCACCACACCCAGCTGATTTTTTGTATTTTTTGTAGAGACAAGGTCCCTATGTTTCCTAGGCTGGTCTTGAACTCTTAGACTTGAGCAATCCGCCCTCTTTGGCCTTTCAAAGTGCTGGGGTTACAGGTATGAGCCACCGCTCCTGATCCTGTTATGTCATTTTAAAAAATGGATCAAAGACATAAGAGCCAAAACTGTAAAACTCTTAAAGAAAATGTAGGGTCAAGATCTTCATGACCTTGGATTTGCCAGTGCTTTCTTGGCTATGACACACAAAATCACAGTCAACAAAAGAAAAAAAAATAGATAAATTGGACTTCATCGAAATTTAAAACTTTTGTGCAAAGGATACTACCAAAGAGTGAAAAGGCAAAAGAATGGGAGAAAATATATGCAAATTATATATCTGATAAGAGATTACTTTTTTTTTGAGACAGGGTCTTGCTCTTTTGTCTAGGCTGGAGTGCAATGGCACATTTTCAGCTCACCGTGGCCTCAACATCCTGGGCTCAAACCATCCCCCCCAACCCCCTGAATAGCTGGGACTATGGCCACACACCACTACACCTAGCTGATTTTTGTATTTTTTTGTAGAGATGGTGTTTTGCCATGTTGCCCAGGTTGGTCTTGAACTCCTGAGCTCAAGCGATCCACCCACCTCAGCCTCCCAAAGTGCTGGGATTATAGGCATGAGCCACCGTGCCCAGCCCTGATAAGAGATTAATATCCAGAGTATATAAAGAACTTCTAACACTCAATAACAACAAAAAAAACTCAATTGAAAAATGGACAAAAGTCTTAAATAGATGTTTCTCCAAAGAAAATACGTAAATAGCCAATAAGCACATGAAAAGATGCTCAACATCACTAATCATGAGAGAGATGCATGAGATACTCCCTCCCACTCATTAGGATGACTTGTCAAAAAGAAAAGGAAAACAAGTATTGACAAAGACATGGAGAAATTAGAAATCTTGTACATTGCTGGCAGTAATGTAAAATGGTACAACCACTGTGGACAAGCAGTATGATGGTTCTTCCAAAGTTAAACATAGAATTACCATCCAGCAAACCTACTTCTAGGTATATAATACCCTAAAGGATTGGAAGCAGGGACTTGAATGGGTATTTGTAGACCAATATTCATAGCATCAGTATTCTCAGTGAAGTATTGATACATGCCACGTGGGTGAACTTAAAACATGATACTAAGTGAAATCAGCCAGACACAAAAGGACTCATATTATATTATTCCATTTATGTGGGGTACCTAGAATAGGCAAATTCATAAGAACAGAAAGTAGAATAGTGGCTGCCAGGGGCTGGGGAAAGGGGAAATGGGGACTTATCACTTAATGGGAACAGAGTCTCGGTTTGGGATGATGAAAAAGTTCTGGAGATGGTTATTGGTGACGGTTGCACAGCAATGTATGAATGTACTTAATGCCACTGCATCGCACACTTAAAAATGGTTAAAATGGTAAATATGTTATGTATATTTTACCACAATTAAAAAATGTATAAGGTGTCAAGAAATGAGGGGAACTACAACAGCGCTAGTCACACAGTTGCATCAGCAAAAAGATCCTTCTCAAAATTAAAAAGTATCAGCATTCCTGCCACCTTACATTGCCAAGAGCAACTGACATCACTTTCAATTATACCCATTGGAAATTAGGTTGTTAAAAGTATAAACTTTGATGACCCAATCAATGAAATTTTAGCAAAGCCAGTCAGAAAAATCTTACGATCAAGCAAGATATCACATACTTATAAAGTAATAGATAATATTATATAAAATTATGACACCAAAAATATTTTTTGAATTTATGTTCATATTGATACTCATGTAGCCCTATTACCCCTATTATATTTTACAAATAATAAAACTTTTTTAAAGGAAAACGCTTTAGAGTTAGCATTTTAATGGCACATTCCATCTGCTTTTGGAAAAGGAGCTCTGCATTTACAGTTTTGTTTTGGCGAAACCCCACGAATTATGTAGCTGGCCCTGGTGCCAGCTTCCCATTGATAGCCTGTCCAGCTTTGATCAAGTCACTTACCCTCTGTGTCAGTCTTCTCACCTCCCAACTGGGAATATTTACCCTGCTTCAGGAAACTGACATGAACATTTGTGCATGTGTGCATGTGTATGTGTGTGGCTCTGTGCGCCTGTGTGTGTGTGTGTGTATGTATGAAAGTGGTATGAAAAAGTATAAATGCTTTAAAATATTGGGTGGCATCACTGTTGTTACTATTACTAATTTTTAGGTACTGCCCTTCCTGGAGTCTGAGTCTTTAGCCAAATACATTTATCAAAAATGAAGAAATTAATTCATTATTTTCCATGGGGCTTTTCAGACAAGCATTTGAGAAAGGAGCTAAATGATTCATGTGGTCCATAAAGGTATCATTTTTATAGACTAGTGATTATTTTATTTTATTATTATTTTTTTTTTGAGATGGAGTTTTACTCTTGTTGCCCAGGTTAGAGTGCAACGGCGGGATCTTGGCTCACTACAACCTCCACCTTCTGGGTTCAAGCGATTCGCCTGCCTCAGCCTCCAGAGTAGCTTGGACTACAGACATGTGCCACCACGCCAGCTAATTTTTGTATTTTTAGTAGAGACGGAGTTTTGCCATGTTGGCCAGGTTGATCTCGAACTCCTAACTTTAGGTGATCCACCTTCCTGGGCCTCCCAAAGTGCTGGGATTACAGGTGTTAGCCACCACGCCTGGCCCTAGACTAGTGATTTTATAGATGGTATTTCTTCACACAACTAAAAGCAGAGTCTAAACCAAAAATGATACCAAAACACTAGACTTCAGTCAACAATCTTAAAAGCCTAAACTCTCAAATAGGCTCTCTATTTGATAAACCCTCTGACTTTTAAGTAACTCAAAGGAAAAGCACCACCAGGAGAGCCAAGTGCCCCCAGAATCGTCCTTGGACCATCTGTAGATCTTGTCTTATGATCCAGTACTGCTGAGTGTAAACAAAGATACTGCTGTAAATAGAAGCAAAAATGGCCCTGCACTCAGATGGCTACATCTGGGCGCTCTGCCAAATTAGAGAATTTATGAGTCTGAGAGCCAGGTAGGTTCCAAAGCAGAAGCTGGGGCCCCAAATCTGAACTTCTACTTCATGCACACTTGGTGCATTTTCTGACAATATCGTGACCCTTGGTAAAGGGACTATTAATCCTTCCCACTGGGGCTTTCCGGAGCCCTTTCCACATCCTCCTGACTCTCCTTGGAGACTGTGTAGGTAGCTGGCTGAGGGGTGGGGCCAGGACCTTCGGACAAGCTCTTCTGTCAAGAGGCTGACCCTGAAGAGCCACACTTGTAACTGATCAATAGGTTAACAAGCTGGTAAGGGTAGAACTCCGAATGCTCCACTGTCCCTGTGTCCTAGAAATTGGCCAACATCTCCCTCCTCCAGGGTGGTGGAATCCACTTTGAAGTGTTCTCTCTCCCTGGCCCTCCCACTCCCTAACCTTTGCCCTCTTTCTAATTGCCCTGATCTCATCCCAACCTCCATAGCTATGTTTAAAGTCCACCTCTGGGGAACAGACAGATTGAATGTTCCAGATAATCCCTTTCCCAGTCCTGCCTGACATCTGGGTAGGGGGTTTGTCCTTGGACTTCTGGGACACTGGCGGAGTTTGAGGAGAGAACCCAGTACCTACCTGGCTGCAGGATGGAGCTGGCCAGTGGCTTGCTGGTTTTGTGGCTCTGCCTGGGGGGTGGCCTGGCTCAGGGTGACACGAGCCCTGATACAGAGGAGTCCTATTCAGACTGGGGCCTTCGGCACATCCGGGGAAGCTTTGAATCCGTCAATAGCTACTTCGATTCTTTTCTGGAGCTGCTGGGAGGGAAGAATGGAGTCTGTCAGTACAGGTGCCGATACGGTGAGTGTGCGGTTTCTCTTTCTGTAAAAACTGTCACTGGTGGACCCATGGGCAGCCCCAGAGAGGTCACGATCTGTCTTGCACTTTTCCCTGTTATCCACTTAGAGCCGCCAGATTTAGCAGATAAAAATGTAGGACACCCAGTGAAATGTGAAATCCAAATAAACAACAAAGAAGTCATTAGCGTATGTCCAGTGAAATATTTGGGATATACTTATCCTGACAAATTCTTCGTTGTTTATCTCAAACTCACATTTCACTGAGCTTCCTGTGTTGTATCTGGGAAACCTTCCCTAGGCCATTTTAATGAGTTTGTTGTGAGGCAGTTCTTAGAAGGGTGTCTGGGGTGGGAAGAAGGCATGTGGGTGAGAGGTCTCTGCGAGGAGTTCCCAGGGATGAAAACTGAAGCTGAACATTCAGAGAAAAATCTGCCACGGGGCGAAAGCACCTCCTCAGTTGTTTTGTGCTCAGCTTGGAAACAAATTCTCCCTTCCCCTGCTGCAGTTCACACGTTCTCCAAGCTCTCAGTCCCTGACTGGCATAAATTTGCCGGACTTTCCCGAGGAAGCTGTCTCTGCCTACCGCCTCCGGCCAGCCGTGAAGAGGAAGGGTTCTTGGCTCGCCAGGGATCCCAGGGGCTGTCCCTGGGGCTGGGCGCCAGACGTAGAATTGTGAGCTGGCCGGAGCACTTCCCCTGCCTTGCCTGAGTGGGACTAGGGGTACACAGGAGCTAAGGTGCACACCTGGCTGCCAGCATGGAGTCCCTGGTGCCACTGCTTCCTTCACTGGGCACTGGAAATTAATGTCACGGGAGCGAAATGCGGAGGCCCGGGCCCTGAAGCTGGGTGGCACCGTGTAATTGCAAATGCGCATGAAAATGTTTTCCAAAGCATGCATACTCTCAGGTAGTATTAGTTTTATGGTTTAATTTATCAAATATCTCATCGTGGGATTAGAAATGAAAATGGTGAGCCAGTTTAGCCTAATAGAAAAACACATGTGAGAAACATTTTCTTCAAATACTCCGCAGAGAAAATGTCAGCTTTCAAAACATGCACAAAAAATTACATACTTCACGGACTCACCCCAGAAGTCTCTCTATTCCTATCTATCTTTGAGTGGGGGAAATCGCTTACACTAAGGGTGATGAGGAGGTAATGGTTAATCATTGCACCAGGACCCAAAGTTTTGCTGCATAGATGTTTTAACCACATAGGGATACGGTTTTTTTGTTTCGTTTTGTTTTTTTAAAAAAAGGACGCTGCAGCTTGTTTGTGAAAGTTTCAAAGAAAAATGCCTGGTCTGTTAGAACCTATCTGGCCCCAAAACCACGTATTTGTCCAAGGCAGTTAGAACAATGCAGAGGCCTCACCACCGGCTTGCACTCCCCTGGTTTGCATGGATGGGGCGGGGAAGGGGTTGACTCCTTCAGACATTGGAATCAACACAGGCGTTTTCCTTCCTAAAGGCAACACCAGGCTAATATCTGTGGTTCAGCAAATAGGTAACGGCAGGAATTTTTTATTAGGAAATCAAGACCCAAACCCTCTTTTTCCTTCTCTAGCAAAACAGCATTAAAAGACTTCAGCAAATTTTAGTTGTAGAGCCTCTGGCTGAGCAGGGTGGACGCCAGCAGCAACTGGTGGGGGATGGGAAGAGTAAATAGAAGAGGAAGGTAAATAACGCTTCTCACTTTGTGCAAAACAGCCTGCTGCTCAGCGAGTGGCCTGAAAAACACTTAGAAAAATAGGGGGTTATGCCTCCTTACCTGGGAATCCAGTGGAGCCAAAAACCTGGAGGCTGTGCCCAAAAGAATACAAAATATCTTCTCAGATTGACTGTGAATCAAGCAATCTCTCTCTTTTTTTTAGTAGAGATGGGGTTTCACCATATTGGCCAGGCTGGTCTTCAACTCCTGACCTTGTGATCCTCCCAAAGTGCTGGGATTACAGGCATGAGCCACCATGCCAGGCCATCATGCAATCTTTTGAACAGACAACACCTAATAACAGCGTCTGCTCTTTTGTAATTTGCTTTGTGACTGATCTCTCTTGCACGGTGCTTCTTTTTTAAGTAGTGGTTCTCAAACTCGCCTGTGAGTTGAAGCCCCTGGAGGGCTGATTTAAACTGATCTCTGGGCCCCACCCCTGGTGTTTCTGATTAGTAACAGTTTCTGGGTTTAAGAGATCCTCCTGCCTCAGCCTCCTAGTTAGCTTGGACTACAGGTGTGTGCCACCATGCCCAGATAATTTTGTAACTTTTGTAGTGAAGGGAGTCTCACCATCTTGCCCAAGCTGGTCTCAAACTCCTGGGCTCAAGCAATCCTCCCAACTTGGCCTCCCAAAGTGCTGGGATTATAGGCGTGAGCCACCGCACCAGCCAGATTTTACCTTTGATAGGTACTGACTACAATTTAAAACAGCGGCTAACTTGGCTATACTTCAGATCACCTGAGGGGCTTTAACAACACCTGACACTCAATCAATTAAATCAACATTTCTGTGGGTTGGCCCCAGACATCAGTATTTTAACGTTTTTCCCAGGTAATTGCAAAGCACAGCCAAGGTGAAGGAGTGGCATTCTATGATGTCATTCTTAAAGCACTTAGGCCCACAGGTTAAATTATTCGGGCAGATAAAACTGTGTATGTATCCTGGTAGCCCATGAAAGCATGTCAGCATTGTTTTCCATGCTTCTCATATCTAAAGTAATTTGGTTTCGTGCCAACACACAAAATCTGTACTTGTCAAACAAGTAGTCTATAAATATGACAAGATCCAGCCTGTGTCAATGGCATACCTAGCACAACTGTCATTAAGGAGTCTGTACCAATGCAAACAAGATGTTCTTGAGAATCTTTTCCAAAATGTAGATATCCTTTTCCACCTCCAGAGATTCTGATGTAGTAGGTCTGTGGTAGGACCTTTTAATGGGGAGTCTTTGAACCAGACTTTGAGGAATAAGCCTAGTAATGGAAAAATCATGGGTTTGAATTTAGGGGGAAATATCCCATTGCTGGTGACCTTGGGCACGTTATCTGACTCTCTCAACCTTAGTTTTCTCAAATATGTAAAAATAATATTACTGATATCCACCTTGCAAGGCTGTTGTGAGAATTAAAAGATAGTATACATAAAGAATCAGTGGTATATAGAGAGCATGGCAGGCAGCAAACAAACTTTATAAATGTGAGAAAGAAGGTCTAGTGAACAGGCTAATTGCATTCGGATTCTTCCAGTTCTCTTTCAGCATAAAATTAAAAATCCCAGAAATCCCAGTGGCTGGACAACAGCTTCTCAGCTTCTGGAATAAGTCCCTTGAGGGCACAATGACCGAAGAGTAATCCGCCTTATGAAGGTCTCTGGAGTTGGATGGAGCAGAGTTTCTATAATGATACTGTCCACACTTTCACACTTCAATAAAAGATCCTCAAAATCAGTTTCTTCTTGGATTTAGTTCCAAGATTTAAAGTATCTTAAAAGTTTCTTTAAATATCAGTCCATTGTGATTCCAGCACTTTGGGAGGCTGAGGTAGGAGGATCATTTCAGGTCAGGAGTTTGAGACCAGCCTGGCCAACATGGTGAAACCCTGTCTCTACTAAAAATATAAAAATTAGCTGGGTGTGGTGGCAGGTGCCAGTAATCCCAGCTACTCAGGAGGCTGAGGCAGGAGAATCACTTGAACCCGGGAGGCAGAGGTTGCAGTGAGCCGAGATGGCGCCACTGCACCCCAGCTTGGGTGACAGAGCGAGATTCTGTCTCAAAAATAAACAAACAAATAAGTAAATAATCAGTCTATTTTTTAAGAGAATTTTTATCTGAAGTTTTACAGCAAAATTTCAAAAACCTGTGAGTTTGTGTCTTTTTCCAGGGAAGTAACTCACAGACGTCATCAGATTCTCCAGGGGATCCAGAGCCCAAAAAAAGAAAACAGCCACTGGCTTAGAGGCAGAACAGATTATTCTCATTTTTGGGTGACTAAGGCTGCTGGGGACTTAGGGAGGAGGGGAGATGCTCCTAGGATGTGGGACTTTCAGTACTAACACAGGGACAGTACCAGGCAAACCAGGACAAGTTGGTCACCCTGCTTCATGCGGTAACTTAATCTGTTTGAGAGACTGAAATACAGAGTCCTTCTCTTCAGGAAAATTACCCCCGTCCTGCTGTGTTCCATCAATGTTAGTCACATTGCATCTGAGTGTTTCTGGGAAGAGGGAGGATGTACCTTTCTTTCTTTTATTTTCTGGAAAGTTTTTTTTTTTTTTTTTTTTTTTTGAGACAGAGTCTCCCTCTGGTACCTAGGCTGGAGTGCAGTAGCGCGATCTCGGCTCACTGCAACCTCTGCCTTCCAGGTTCAAGTGATTCTCCTGCCTCAGCTCCCCTGAGTAGCTGGGAGTAAAGGCACATGCCACCAGCTACTTTTTGTATTTTTAGTAGAGACGAGGTTTCCCTGTGTTGGCCAGATTGGTCTCAAACTCATGACCTCAGGCGATCCCCCTGCTGGGCCTCCCAAAGTGCTGGGATTACAGGCATGAGCCACCGCCCCGGCCTGGAAATTATTTTATTTTCTCATGTTTGAGATAGCTGTTTGGGGTTGTTGATGAAGCTATGCCTATAATAGTTTAGTAAATACTTTTATTATTCATTTGGTATCATTGTCTGTTCTTTATAACAAACACATTAATAGAAAAATCATATTACTGAGTGGAAAACAGTAAAACAAATGACAAAGACGTAATATCATTACTACAAAAAGACATAATATCATTACTACAAAAATATCATTCTTACAAACTATGAAGAAATAGGTGAAAGACCTAAAAGAAAAATGAGCAAAGAATGGAAATAGGCAATGGACAGAAAAGAAAAACTAAATGGTCCACATACAAATAACATGGTTGAATTCAGGGGCTTACAAATTAAAGTAACGAGATACCACGTTTAGCCAACAGAGTGGCAAAATTTTTAAAAGAGTGATAAGAACTATTGCTGCCAGAGATAGGAAAAAAAACACTCCTATGAATTCCTTTTGGAAATATAAATGTTAATCCATTTGTTAATGTTTATTTTTAAGTTCTGGGGTACATGTGCAGGATGTGCAGGTTGGTTACATAGGTAAATGTGTGCCATGTGGTTTGCTGTGGGTGTCCCTTTCAATAGAGTGGACTCCCTGCTAGCACCTCCAGGGGAACCAGCTGGGTGGGGAGAATGGACACACCCTCCTGGGAAGTCAAAACTCTTTCCTTGGGTCACAAAGCCCTGGAAGTTTTTACTGCTCTTCCCAGTGACAAAACAGAGAGAAAAGTGTGGGCCCCAGAGGCCACTTTCTTGGCTAACTCTTCTCAATCTCCCTCTAGTTTGTCTTTGAAGACTTTTATGGTATTTCACTTTATTCAGAAGCTTTTAAGTTTTATAAGATCAAATCTATCAGTCTCTTTATTTACGGCTTCTGAATTTTATGTCTTGATTAGAAAACCATCCTCACATCAAGATTAAACAGTACGCTGCTATTTTTTCTGTGAAAGCACCCATGTCTAAATCATAATTAATGAGTGTGGCTGTGTTCCAATAAAGCTTTTTTTATGAACACTAAGATTTGAATTTGAACAGGATCAGTTTGTCAGTCTCTCACTCCTGTTTAGCTCCAGTCAGGAAATAAAAACATCTGTGGATATGATACATTATTAATGCCTAGACTTAAAACATCAACCATAAGCTGCTCCAATGATAATTTGAGGATATGGTATCCTCAAATGATTTCTGTTTCTGCGTAGACTGAAACCATCACCTTTTATCTTAGAACTTATACTTCCAGCTTCATTTCTAAATAGAATTTCTGCAGTTAACATAAAACATTAAATAAAACAAAAATAACCAGGATTAGCTGCAGGCTGGAGAGGAATTCGGTTCCATTATCTTTCAAACTGGAATAGCAGACTTTTATCTTCTGTGAGTTATCAAGGGCAAAAAGGCAGAGGGTAACCCAAGAAACTGAGCCAAGTCTGTGGCAAATGTCCTTGTCAGCAAAGTTATTAAAAAGATGTCGCATTATCTGCCTGGGCAAGGTGGCTCACACCTGTAACTTCAGTACTTTGAGAGGCCAAGGAAGACAGATCACTTGAAGTCAGGCATTCGAGACCAGTCTGGCCAACATGATGAAACCCCATCTCTACTAAAAATACAGAAAATTAGCTGGGTGTGGTGGTGGGCCCCTGTAATCCCAGCTACTCAGGAGGCTGAGGCAGGAGAATTGCTTGAACCCAGGCGGCAGAGTTGCAGTGAGCTGAGATACTGTCTTGAGTGTGGGGCCACCATGATGGGACTAGCGTCCTCATAAGAAGAGAAAGAGGTTAGAGAAGACAGAGGCCGTCTACCAATCTGGAAGAAGGCCCTCACCAGACACGGAATGCACTGGCACCCTGATCTTGGAATTCCCAGGCTTCAGCACTGTGAGGAATAAATTTCTGTTGTGTGAGCCATCCAGTCTATATTATTTTTGTTATGGCATCCAAACTGCCCAAGACAGGGAATGACTGCTGAATGGGCGCAAGATCTACCTTGGGGGTGATTAAAATGTTTTTGAACTAGATAAAGGTGATGGTTGTACATTGTGAATGTACTTAATTGCACCTTTAAGATGGTTAATTTTATGTTATCCGAATTTCACTTCAATAAGAAAAAGAAGGCTGGGCACAGAGGCTCATGCCTGTAATCCCAGCACCTTGAGAGGCTGAGGCAGGCAGATCATAAGGTCAGTAGTTTGACACCAGCCTGACCAAAATGGTGAATCCTTGTCTCTACTAAAAATACAAAAATTAGCTGGGCATGGTGGCATGTGCCTGTAATCCCAGCTATTTGGGAGGCTGAGGCAGGAGAATTGCTCGAACACGGGAGGCAGAGGTTGCAGTGAGCCGAGATTGTGCCACTGCACTCCAGCCTGGCGATAGAGCTGGAAAAAAAAAAAGAAGGCTGCGTGCTGTGGCTCGTGCCTATAATCTCAGCCCTTTGGGAGACCGAGATGAATGGATAGCTTCAGTCCAGGAGTTCAAGACTAGCTTGGGCAACATAGCGAAACCCCACCTCTACAAAAAATACAAAAATTAGTCAGGTGTGGTGGCAACATTTGTAGTCCCAGCTACTAGGGAGGCTGAGATGGGAGGCTTGCTTAAGCCTGGGAGATCGAGGGTGCAGTGTGCCAAGATCACACCACTGCACTCCAGCCTGGGTGACAGAGTGAGACCCTGTCTCAAAAAATAAAATAAAGGGAAAAGAAAAGAAGCAGGCACAGCAGCTCATGCCTGTAATTCCAGCAGCTCAGTAGACTGAGGTGGGAGAGTTGCTTGAGCCCACAAGTTAAAGACCAGACTGGGCAACATAGCAAGACCCCATCTCTATAAAAAAATTTACGAGTTAGCCATGCATGGTGGCATGCACCTGCAGTCATAGCTACTTGGACAGCTGAGGCAGGAGGATCACTTGAACCCAAGAGTTTGAAGCTTCAGTGAGCTATGATTGTGCCACTGTACTCCAGCCTGGGTGAGAGCAAGACCCCATCTCTTAAAAAAAAAAAAAAAAGAATAGTCATACCATCCAAAAAGTGAAAAGACAACCCACAGAATGGGAGAAAACATTTGCAGATTTGACAAGGCACTTGCTTCCAAAATGTATAAAGAACACTTACAACTCAACAGTAAAAAGATAAGTAACTCAGCTGGCCACGGTGACTCATGCCTATAATCCCAGCACTTTGGGAGGCCAAGGCAGGCAGATCACCTGAGGTTGGGTGTTCGAGACCAGCCTGACCAACATGGAGAAACCCTGTCTCTACTAAAAATACAAAATTAGCTGGCTCTCATGGTGCATGCCTGTAGTCCCAGCTACTCGGGAAGCAAGAGAATCGCTTGAACCCAAGAGGCGGAGGTTGCAGTGAGCCAAGATTGTGCCATTGCACTCCAGCCTGGGCAACAAGAGCAAAACTCCATCTCAAAAAAAAAAAAAAAGATAAATAATTATAGAGTGGGTAGAGGATTAGAGGATTTAAATAGACATTTTCCAAAAGAATTTATATGAATGGCCAATAAGCACATAAAAAGGTGCTCAACATAATCATTAGAGAAATGTAAATCAAAACTACCAAGAAACACCACCTCACTCCCACTAGGATGGCTATAATAAAAAAGACAGACAATAGCAAGTGTTAGTGAGGATGTGGAGAAACTGGAACCCTCACACATTGCTGGCGGGAATGTGGTGCAACCACTTTGGAAAACGCAGGGTGGCAATTCCTTAAAATATTCAACAGAGTTGCCATATGACCCAGCAATCCTATTCTTAGGGGGAAATGAAACATATGTCCACACAAACACCTATCTACAAATATTAGTAGCAGTATTATTCATAATAGCTAAAAAGTGAAAACAACCCAAATGTCTATCAACCGATGAATGGATAAACAAAATGTGGTATGTCTATACAATGGAAGATTGTCTGGCAATAAAAAGAACTTACGTACTGATACATACTACAACATGTATGAAACCAAAAAACATTATGCTAATTGAAAGAAGCCAGACACAAAAGCCCACATGTTGTATGATTTAATTCATGTGAAAGAGTTGCCTAGGGCTGGGGGTGGGAGTTGCCTAGGGCTGGGGGTGGGGAGAGGGGAGTGATGACTAAGGGGCATAGGGTTTCTTTTTCTTTTTTTTTTTTGAGACAGAGCCTTGCTCTGTTGCCAGTCTGGAGTACAGTGGCATGACCTCGGCTCACTGCAACCTCAGCCTCCTTGGTTCAAGCGATTCTCCTGCCTCAGCTTCCCAAGTAGTTGAGATTATAGGCATGTGCCACCACGTCTGGCTAATTTTTCTAATTTTAGTAGAGACGTGGTTTCACCATGTTGGCCAGGATGGTCTCAATCTCTTGATCTCTTGATCCACCCACTTTGGTCTCCCAAAATGCTGGGATTACAGGTGTGAGCCACTGTGCTTGGCCAGGGTTTCTTTTTGAGATTATAATGTTCTAATATTAGATTATGGTGTTGATTGCACAACTCTGTGGATATGCCAAAACCATTGAAACGTACACATTAAATGAGTGAATGTAGATGATATATGAATTATAGCTCAATAAAGCTGTTATAGAAAAAATATAACAAAAAGATTACAATCATGATGGCAGGCTGGGCAAGGTGGCACATGCCTGTAATCCCAGCACTTTGGGAGGCCAAGGCAGGTGGATCCCTTGAGGCCAGGAGTTTGAGATGAGCCTGGCCAACATGGTGAAAATCTGTCTCTACTAAAAATACAAAAAATTAGCCAGGTGTGCTGGGTGTGCCTGTAACCCCAGCTACTCAGGAGGCTGAGGCAGGAGAATTGCTTGAATCAGGAGGCAGAGATTGCAGTGAGCCAAGATCATGCTATTGCACTCCAGCCTGGGCGACAGAGCAAGATTCTGTTCCAAAAAAAAACAAAAAACAAAAAACAAAAAAACCATAATGGCAACTGCAACAGTTATATATTGTTGAGTAACAAAGTACCTCAAAACTCAGCAGCTAACGATAGCAAAGATTATATTGGCGGAGAGATCCAAGATGGCCGATTAACAACAGCTCAGGATTGTAGCTCCCAGTGAAAGCACAGAGAGCGAGTGGACGCCGCAATTTCAGACGAATTTCTGTGGCCCACAAACTGGGAGATTCCCGGCAGAGGAACCACACGTGTCGCCAGTGCGACTCTTTTGGCCAGTGCGGCTGTTTTGCCGGCGCCCCGGTGCAGCGCAGCGCTTCTCAGTGCGGAGTATACGCGACTGGGTGCCCTTTGAGTCGGGCTCGGCTGGTCCCATCCCCACAAGGAGAACAGCAATTGGAGGCGCTGAGGACTGAGAGTTTCACAGTAAGCACAGCTGAACCCAGGAAGGCCAAGCTCTGTGGGGAAGGGGCGTCCGCCAAAGGAAAACTAAGAAACAGAAAAAACTTCATCACCAACAAGCTGCACGTTCACTCAGACCCAATCTGAAAGTCAGCAATTACAAAGATGACAGGTGTATAAATCCACAAAAGTGGGAAGAAACCAGTGCAAAAAGGCTGAGAACACCCAAAATCAGAATGCCTCTCCTCCTACAGGGGATCACAGCTCCTC
>CAUYLG010066784.1:0-48350 GCA_963573385.1 Cacajao melanocephalus
CTCCAGCATCTGTTGTCTCCTGATTTTTTAATGATCACCATTCTAACTGGCGTGAGATGGTATCTCAATGTGGTTTTGATTTGCATTTCTCTAATGACCAGTTGATGATGAGCATTTTTTCATATGTTTGTTGGCTGCATAAATGTCTTCTTTTGAAAAGTGTCTATTCATATCCTTTGCCCACTTTTTGATCAGGTTGTTTGTTTTTTTCTTGTAAATTTGTTTTAGTTCTTTGTAGATTCTGTATATTAGCCCTTTGTGAGATGGGTAGCTTGCAAAAATTTTTTCCAATTCTACTGGTTGCTGGTTCACTGTAATGACTGTTTCTTTTGCTGTGCAGAAGCTCTTAAGTTTAATTAGATCCCATCTGTCTATTTTGGCTTTTGTTGTCATTCCTTTTGGTGTTTTAGTCATGAAGTACTTTCCTATGCCTATGTCCTGAATGGTATTCCCATATTTTCTTCTAGGGTTTTTATGGTATTAGGGCTTATGTTTAAATCTTTAATCCATCTGGAGTTAATTTTTGTATAAGGTATAAGGAAGGGATCCAGTTTCAGCTTTCTGCACATGGCTAGCCAGTTTTCCTAACACCATTTATTAAACAGGGAATCCTTTCTCCATTGCTTTTTTGTCCTGTTTGTCAAAGATCAGATGGTTGTAGATGTGTGGCATTACTTCCAAGGCCTCTGTTCTGCTCCATTGGTCTACATCTCTGTTTTGGTACCAGTACCATGCTGTTTTCATTACTGTAGCCTTGTAGTATAGTTTGAAGTCAGATAGCGTGGTGCCCCCCAGCTTTTTTCTTTTTGCTTAGAATTGTCTTGGCTATGCAGGCTATTTTTCAGTTCCATATGAAGTTTAAGGTGGGATTTTCCAGTTCTGTGAAGAAGGTCAATGGTAGCTTGATGGGGATAGCATTGAATCTGTAAATTACTTTAGGCAATATGGCCATTTTCACAATATTGATTCCTTCTAACCATGAGCATGGAATATTTTTCCATCTGTTTGTGCCCTCTCTTATTTCCTTGAGCAGTGGTTTTTAATTCTCCTTGAAGAGGTCCTTCACATCCTTTATTAATTGTATTCCTAGGTATTTTATTCTCTTCATAGCAATTGTGAATGGGAGTTCACTCATGATTTGGCTCTCTGTTAGTCTGTTATTGGTGTATAGGAATGCTTGTGATTTTTGCACATTGAGTTTGTATCCTGAGACTTTGCTGAAAAGTTGCTTATCATCTCACCTCTTTGTTATATGCACTGAACAATTATGTGCGTGCACACACACATTGAGTGCAGTGTTAAATGTGTCTACTGGATGACAATGTATTTCTAGATGGCTGTACAGAAATAAGATACAACATGTATAAATTTGTGAATATGGAGGGTTCTGTGTATTAGCTGATCTTACAGCAAGAAACACACACACAAAGAGACGTACTAGGGAGTCACTAAGAGGTGCTAACCTTTATTAAACGTTTTCCAGTGCTCCAGAACTGTGCCGAAATCAAGACCTTCTCTTATTTAATACTCACTGTCAGCCTCCAAGGGAAGTGCTACGTTATCTTCCTCTTGCAGATGAGGAAATGGAGGCCTGAAGAAGCAAAACAAGGGCTGATGCTTGCAGAGCTGAGATTTAAACCCAGATTTGTGAAACGAGACAGAGAGAGTCTCATTCTTTACTTTCTGTCCTCATGAACCTCTAGAATTGCAAACCGTCTATTCGAAATAAAAAAAAAATAAGACTAAAGTAAGAAAACGCATGTTCATTGGACTTTGTACATCAGGTCCTTACCCACTGGGATCCAATACCAGCTTCAACATTCTGCCAGCCCCAACCTGCATAGTATCAGTACAGCAGGAAGCGCTCGTGGTGCGTGGCACTTCTAGACTTGAGGATGGTGTCTGAGACATGGAAAATAGGTGATGGCTATGGGAGGTGGGGTGCGAGAGCTTTCAGAGATTCTGCTGAAGTTCCTGTGGCCACCCAGACACAGAGCTCTCCCCATTCCTCAACCCTCTATAGGGGCTTGTCAGTGAAACTCCTGCTGTCACAAGGAGCAAGTCCAGCTCAGAGGGAGATGGGACGGGGAACTTGGGGAGGGCATAGCCCTTATTATGTGGTTATGCAACTATCTGTGGTCACTGATGGGGCGCATTCAAGGTGAACAGTGTCAGCTGGTGGCAGGAGAATGCATAGATTTCAGTGTTCTCTGAAGACCATCTAGAATATAAAGTCCATTGCATTCCACTGGGGTTTCCTGAGCACCTACTTTATACCTGATGTTGGACTCATTAGTGGAGCTTGAGTTCTAGCCTCAAGGGCTGACTCAGCAGAGACAGGATTGCCTCCTGGTCATATGCCTGGGCCCTTGCCCAAGAGAGCCTCGTTTGGAAACTTGCTCCACTGCTCAGTAGCTCTGTGACTTTAGGCAAGTGACTGAATCTCTGTGTCTCTGTCTCCCCATCTGAAATAAGGGGAATCAAAAAGAACCCACTTCCTATGGTTGTTCTGAGGGCTAGATGAGCTCCTATTTGAGAAGCATGGTACCCGACACGTAATACACCATCAACAAATCCTGGCTGCCTGTATGGTTGTTACTTGAGGGCATTCTAACTCCAGTTTCTCTCCCTACTGGTTAGTGGCCTTGAGTAGACTTGAGAAATTATTTTTTTCTTCCTCTAAGCATCAGACCCTTCATCTCTAAAACGGGAAGAGTAGATACATAGACTAGTTCAGAGGTTTTTAAACGTTCTTGATTTTGGTTGTGGAGTCTTGTTCAAACAAAATTACAGTGGCAGTGCCTGGAAGTGGAGTTTTTATGGTTGTTTTACATAAAGACTCGCACTTTATTCATAGCCTCAAACTTTTTTGAGCATGTTAGAGCTTTAGTTTCCTCTTCTGAAAATGAGACCATTCATATAACTGACCCCATGGAGTTGCTGCAATGAGAAAATATATGGTGCATGTAAAATGTTTAGCTCCTACAAAATGTCTTGTTTATCCTGCCTGCCACCATCTCTCGTATCTGGGGAGAACTTCTCACCCACTGCTGTGGCCCCAGAGGTTCCACCGTGGGAATGGGTCCTTGCAGGCCATCTCAGAAAAACACTGGATAGATGCTCTCTAACACCCCTTCTGCCTCTACTGGTGCAAGCGTCATGACTGATAATCAGGCTCCCAGCAAGCAGATGAAAAGCACATGCTTAGAAGTACTCAGAGCTCTTTTCAGACTGAGGGTTAGGTTCAGTGAAGGCTACAGATCAATGGGCTTTTCAATATGCCAATATGTTTCTACTCACAATCTATCCTACTAGTGTGAATATTAGCAATAGCATGATGGTGGTGCATTTGGGGAATGAGCTGGGGCAGAGGACACAGAATCTCTACAGGATTCTTTAAGCAAGCATTTTTAAAATGTAGAGATCTTTTTCCTGCTCCAGAAAGTTAGATTTATTGAGCTGAGTTAAATAACTGTACATCCTGACGGCTCCATTGCAGTCATTGATCAGCTCTGAAGCTCTCCTGCACGTTGCATTGCCATTTCAAGAAAGAGCGTGTTTTCAGAAATCGGCGTGATCTGGTAATGGCCCATAGTCTGTGTCCTGCCCACTTGGAGAGAGAGGCAACCAATGGGCAAGAGACACTTGAGCACCCGGTATGGTTCCTAGCTGAGCTGCCCGCAGCTAGTGCGTATCTGGCTAAGTCAACCAGACTCTGGGGTGAAATACCCCAGAGGATGCTTCTTAATACTCAGCACAAGAAGGGAAGGGGAAAAGAAGAGCTTGGTCATGATCTTTTGGTTTTAAAATTGAGAACATTAAATTTTCAGTACTAATTTGGATTTGGTGAACGTTGTGCAGGCTTTGCCCATTGCTTGATGTATGTTGCACACTTCTACTTAATGCTTAATTATGGGCACGTGGTACGTGCTGTGTGTGTTCATCTATGTGTATGGGGGTCTTTGTGTGCATCTTGGAGTACATCAAAATTAGGTGTGGGTTTCTTTGCAAAAACCATATCTTAGCACTTATAAAAGCACTAGTCCTGAGAATGAGGCCTGATTCACGGTCTAAGTACAGCAAAGGTTTCCTAAATTTGGGTTATGTTTTAAAATTAATTTTTATTATAAAACAACCACAAAGTAATTGCAAATCTTTTTTTTAACATCTGGAGGAGTATTAAAAAAAGAAAAACAAACCTTATCTGCTACCCCTTTCCCATAGTCCAAACTTTCCCTAGAGGAAATTTCTGCTGACATTTTAGTGAATCCGTGCATTTAGTGAATCCATATATTTTCTGTACTCATACACATGGTTATTTATGTACTTTTAAATAAAGATAATCATATTATTTATACCATTTTTCAGTTTTCTTGATTCATTTAGTAATATTTGACTTGAATTTGGATCGAATTCCTATCACATTTCAAGTTAAGAGTGAGGAAATCATTATGAGCTTTCAGTGAAGTTGAAAACCAGGGAAATGGTCAATGTTGATGCTGTAAAGGGAAAGCAGAAACGAAAACTAAAAGTATGAACCAAAATTGAGGAGTTGACAGGTCAGAGAAGAAGCAGCACTAGATCTGATTGGAATGAGCAGGATTTGATGAATCTGTGGTCAAATATAGGATGAGTTGCTTTTGGTGGGGGTTGGCAAGAAAGACAGTAATGGCCGTT
The DNA here is from genome assembly GCA_963573385.1 of Cacajao melanocephalus. Taxonomy (NCBI): domain Eukaryota; kingdom Metazoa; phylum Chordata; class Mammalia; order Primates; family Pitheciidae; genus Cacajao; species Cacajao melanocephalus. The sequence continues at coordinate 4,678 of CAUYLG010066784.1, forward strand.
CTGCAAGGGTGACCGCCAGTGAACCACCTCCTGGTTTTCACACACTTGTGGGATCAGTTCCAAATGAAATCTGAGCTGGCCTGGCACTCATGTTAAGCCATAGAATGCAGAGGAAGTAATATAATGTTGATTTCAGGCCCAGCCTTTGAGAGGACTGTCACTTTTGCTTCTTACTTAATGAAATGTTCACTCTTGGGAGGCCTGAGTCACCCTGCAAGAAGTCTAGCTACTCAACTAGAAAGGCCACATAGAAAGGAATAGTCCTGAGATGGCAAGAACAATATGAGAGCCATCACAGGGTTCCTGTCTGCAGATGACTCCACCCCAGCCACCACTTGATGCAAGCACTTGAGAGACCCTAAGTGAGACCAGCATAAGAACCACCCAGCTAAGCCCAGTTAACCAACAAATTGAGAATAAAATGCTGTTTTAACCAACAAATTGAGAATAAAATGCTGTTTTTTTTTTTTTAACAGATCTTTGTTTTGCAGTCATTTGTTGCGCAGCAATAAAGGACTAAACACATAGGTAGTGGCTGGAGTATGTATTCTTTTCAAACATGTTTACAACAAGCACGATACATTCTCAGGAAATAGAGAAATCTGTAAGAATGGCCACTACAATCTAAGGCTCTTGCACATGGGTTTCGAAAGTGGTCAGCTCCATGATCAACATGTTAAGTTTTTAGCTGAAACTGGTTTTGGAATTCCTTTGATAGAATAGGAGGAGGAAGACTACAATTTTATCCCTGGCCAGCATCTATTCTAAACAAGAATAGAATACAATTCTAAACAAGAAACAAGCCTACATCTTCTTAAATGGCGGCATAAGCTATAGGGAGACAGATGAGCAGACCCTAATCTAGGGGTGTTTGTTAATTATATAGCAAACACTGAAAAATAAAAAAGAAGACCAAAAGAAAAGCATCAGGACAATCTAGAACAACTCTATATTCTGAAAGATATAACGATTTGTAAGCAAATCACTTGTCTCAGTCCCTAGGTTATCGGTTGGCGTAATTAGTTAATTCTTGGAAAGAGTTATGTGTGTCTTCTTTATTAATTGACATTTTCCTTTAACAAGGAACATAAGGACCAGGGAAAAGTGTCATCACCAGAGAGTAATGGGTTTTCTTTTGAGAAGCCCGTGTGTTTAATGAGGATAGTATCTTTCATCCTGCAGCATTCCAAAGGTATTTAGAAACTTTATGGGGCTTGAAATGCAGCCACCTCTGGCATGAAACCCGGGAACACCTCTCGCCATTTGAGGACAGGATGTGCAGATGCCAACCGAAACTACCCAGAGCACGTAATTACCAGTTGGAATTATCAATTACCAACTGGAATGGGTCCAGGGCCCAGGCTCAACTCCTGTGACAAACATCAAGGGCTATTTAAAGACCACACATAGTTTGATATCTTTGCTTTGGCTTCATCACCATCTGGGACCCCAGAGAAGGGTATATATTAAATAGATTAAGTCTTCCCTGGTGGCCAATGTTGGGTTTGAACTCACAAAGAAAGAGACCTCAGAGTCAGGCCCGTGAACCACATTTGACCCTGCTGCCCACCTGGTCTGGGAATATGCGCGGCAAGCTTTGAAGAATAGAGGATGCTGAAAGCTCTGATGTGGTCTGTTCTATCTGCTCCCATCTGGGAAGCCACAGTGTAAACCAGCCAGGTGCCTAGAATACTCTAGTAAAAATATGCAAAGACATAGGGGTGCTGAGAGATGAATGGAACAACTTAAGAGACAGTCCAAAAAGGAGCTGGGGCACATGCCTGAGTCGCACGCATGGCTGGCATGTGACTGTGCCTCTGAGTGTGATCTGGACGGCATATGAGTCGGGGATCTGTTTGTGAGTTCATACTGGCCATACACATATGATTTTGAGTTTGTTTGCTTGTTTGCCTTTCAGTTTTATTTATTTATTCAAGAAATAGCTACTGCCAGACAGCAGTACAAAGCAGAGCAAACTAAACAAGGCTCAGTCCTCCAGAGCTTAAAGTCAAGTAATGGGCAAGAGAGGTAATCAGATAATTCTAATTCCGTGTGATAGCAATGTAAAGCAGTTAGTTGCAAATGCATTTTCTAGTATGAATGCTCATGTCCAGCAGAGTACATGTAATAACTCTATGTTTTAGTGCATTTGGTAAATCACAGAAGTGTACCAAGTGGTTCCAGCAAATTTTGGCCATTGGAACACTCTTTGGTGATGGTAGGATCGTAAATGGAGCCTCAGAGGTATGTGTGGGAGGTGGGAGGTAGAGGTACGAACAGGATCCTGAAATCCAAAATCTCAGGCCACAGTTACTCCACCCCCATCCCTCTCCATGAATAAACTAACACAGACTGCATTTCATGTTTAGAATACAGGGAACAGCATAATTGTTACTGGGAATGATATTGTGGTCTATAAAGAGATCTACTGTTGTGTGTGTGTGTGTGTGTGTGTGTGTGTGTGTGTGTGTGTGTTTCCTTGTCTTTGAATGACTTTCTGGGTTACAAGGTAAGTTGACACCCTCTGAAAACCTGGAAACATAAGGATTCTGCAGTCAATTGCCTGCTAGATTGAGGAACTTTATTCTGATTTGGGTTAAGTAAAACATGTGCAGAAAGAAGAAAAAAGAAGAAGGAAAGAGTAATGCACATTTATTTCATGCCAACTGCTTTTAGGCATTGAACTGAGCAATTTTGTATATGTTGTCTCTTAAACCTAAAAACCTTCCCAAGTGATGTGTTATGACATCTATTTGTAGATAAAGAGGCGAGGATCAGGTGAAGTATCTAAAATCCTGTGCATTTTTATTTCCAGCTTTCTTCTTCTCTCCACCATTGCCTAGGTGCTCATTACCTGGATTCTTGTCGTAATCTCTGAAGTTCAGAGCCTTTCTCAGTTGGAGCCCCTTATTTGAACCACTTAATACAGAACATGATTTGAATAATAATTTTTTCCAGTGCTTCCAAGGTTGGAACATAACTAGAACCATTCTCAGTGTAGAAAAGAGAAATTCATCCAACAATTAGAATTCTAGAATTCTAGATGCAGAAGACAGAAGTTTGTTCATTGCCTGCAGAGGATGCCTTGGAGCTACTTCTCCTCTTTTATAAAACTCCAGCTCTTCCAGAGGCATCTCGAATGAGGTTCCTGAGCACTGCTGGATACAAGCCTATTCGCTTCTGAAAAGTCTCCTTTTGACTTCCATTGGCTTCTCTTGGTCGTTTGGGTCTCTTGCTAATGGCCTCACCTCAGAGACACCTTCCTGAAGTAGATCATCTATTCCCAATAGTCTCTGTATCCTAGTTATTTTCTCTCTAGTAATTATTACAGATAACATTTACAGTATTTATTTGTTTGCTTATTTGTAATCAATCCCCTCTCATTGGTAGGTAAATTTCACAAAGGGTGGAGGCTTGTCTTTCTTGTTTACCACTGGATTGCCAGCATTTACATCACGAGTGGATAGTATGTTGTCAGTAAATTTCAGTAGGGTTAACTAAGTATCAATTAATCATAGGACTTATCAAGTCCCAGTAAGAACATTGCATATATAAAATAAAATAGTTATGTATAACCCTCCTCGTACACACACACACACACACACACGCACACGCACACACACACACATCAGAAACATTCATGTCTTGATATTTCTCTCCTTTTCATTAACTTCCTGAACTTAGTTTGCCATGAAACTGTTCTTCCCAACCAGCAGAATCATCAAATATTCAGCCCAGTTTATGTTTGCCTGCTCAGATCTTGTTAGCCTGAAGTCCTCTGCAGAGTCTTTTGGGAAGAACAGGGACCTCCTGGATGAATGGCAGGAAGCCCCCTGCTCAGAGTGGGAAGTGATTGAGAAGGACAGGGCGGAAAAGGAAACAGGCCCCCCTCAAGCCACTGAAAGAATGATGGGTGCATCTCCTAGGTATCGACAACATCTGCTTGGCTTAGAGTTGGTCACAGTCAGTCTGTGTCTTCAGCAGGAGGAGCTCACTGGTGCTTTTGAGAACAGCACACATTAGCAGTTATGCAGGGAACAGGCTGCTGGGACAGAGTGAATTTCCAGGCAGCCGGCCTGCCCAGACCTGCAGCTCCCACCCTGCATTCGGGCACGCATGTGTAGCAGCCCCATTGTGATAAACTGGAACATTCTGAGCCTTGTGAAATCAGAGAAGTGTTCCATGGGCCTTCATCTTGCAGCAATTCCATTTCGTTTTTATTTGTCAGATTTTGGGTTTGCTCTGATTTCACAGTGATAAAATGAATATTAGCATGTTCCTTTGTGAATACCTAAAAAAATTAGAATGTCTATAGAAGGTATATATTTATTCAAGCACAACACACACATATCTCTATATTGCTTCTCCTGCTGAAGCTATAGTGATATCCTACCAATAGCTAATGTTTTTGAAAGCTGTGGCTGACACCATGCAAAGTGGTTTATGGAGCAGGATAGCTAGATTTAGCAAACAAGAATAAAGGACCTCACTTAAGTATAAGTAGCATGTCCTATCATGCTTCATGGGGCATATTTATATAAGCTAAACAGTATTTTTTTTGTCCGCAATTCATATTTATCTTGGAATTTTCTACTTTACCAGGTGACCTTATTTATGGATATGTCAGTTTCCTAAATGTGCTATAAACAAAATTACCACAAACAGGGAGGCTTTATACAATCACCCAGAAAAAAAATGTTTTCTCTGCAGTTCTGGAGAATACAAGTCTGAAATCAAGGTGTCAGCAGTGCCATGCGTGCCCTCTGAGAGTCTGTAGCATCCTTCTTTGTTTCCTCCTAGCTCCTGGTGGTAGCTGGAAGTCTTGAGTATCCTGTGTTTTGCAGTGGCTTCACTTCGATCTCTATCTCCATCATCACATGGTGTTCTCACTGCGTGCCTCTCATTCTCTTCTCTTCTTCCAGTAAGAACATCATTCATATTGGATGAAGGGTCCACCCAACCTCAGTTTGACCTCATCTTGACTAATTATATCTGCATCAACTCTATGTTCAAATAAGGCCTTTATCTCTGAGATACTAGGGACTAGGACTTCACCATATCTTTTCAGAGGACACAGTGTATCCCATAGCATGCTGGATATTTCATTTCATTTTTTTTTTCATAGGATAACTTGATTCTGGTTCACTATGAGAAAACCAAGTCCAACGTGTAATAAATAACTTGTCCAAGGTTGCACCCCTGTAAGAGAGAATCGTGAGCATGGAACCCAGGCAGGACAGTCAAGGAGCCTACACTGGTGCTTCTGACTCCACACAGTCCCAAGATAGGTGAAAAGTACCCAGCTCAAAGGATAAGCACTCAGGGCCATGGTCTCTGCTTAGAACTATCTCCATGGGGCATAGCCATGGGCCAGTCCTGACCCTCTTTGGCTCTGGGTCCTGTTATCTAAAATAAAAAGATTTGTTTAGAGCTGTGCTATCCTATAGGGGAGCAACAGCCACACTGGCGATGGAAAGGTAGCTAGATGGAGTGGAGATAGCTTCAATATCAAACACATACCAGATTTTGAAGACTTCTTCCAAAACAAAAAAATGTGGAAAAAGAGCTCACTAAGAATTACTTAATATTGTTTACATGTTGAAATAATGATATTTTGGATGCATTGGTTTAAGTAAAAATATTGCTAAAATTAATTCCATCGGTTTCTTTTAACTTTGTAGATTTCATATGAAATGTTTTTATTTCACTATTATTATTTTTATTCATCTGTTTTCTTTCCTACTTTAATTTCATGCATAGCCTGCACTAGCTTAGATCACTGAGCCTCAGACATTTTTGTTTGTTTTTGTTTTAAAAAAAACTGTCTAACTATGGAACATTTCATTCAAGCACAACACAAGATGTCCTCAATTAAAATGAGTTTTATTTATTCAGTCATTCATTTATTCAGCAGGTGTTTATTGATCACATCCCAGACACCAGGTACTTTGCTATAAGTGGGGATTAAATGGTGAACAACAAAGATGACATATCTTCCCCCGTCTTGAACATAGACCACAAAATGCACACTCTAGGCAAAGTGTTGACCGTATCAACCTATGACAATCTGACCCGCAGTGGGGTGTCTATGTCTACCTGTTCTCCAGTTATTAAAATCAACTGATCTTTTTAATGAAGAAACAATGAATAGAAACAGGTTGAACTTTGTCATGGTGTTGATACATTTTCAATCTTTAACTTCAATATATAAAGCAAACAAAACTGAGAAGAAGTTAGAAAAGAACACAAAAAAATTATAAACATTTAATCGAGAGTTGAGTAAGGCATAGTGTATTTTAACCCTAAACAATTTCCCCAATAGCAAACATGCATTCATTTGAATCTCTGAAAACCAGTATTTATCTTTAAAAAATTATGTCATAAAGCATGCTTGACTTTACAAAATATTATTTTGAATGTAAATTTGTAATTTTGAATATATAACAATATAATTGGTCTAGTAAAATATATAAGAAATTACTGTATTGAAAATATTTATAAAGAATGTTACAAATCATTTTAAGAAAAAAATCACCACTATCCTACCATCTTAATAGACTTATTTCTAGTTTTTCTTTTTTGCAAGTTACTTTTCATCTCTGTCTACATGTGTATATTTACGTACAGTAATTGTAGTACAAGTATTGTTTTGAGTTCTTTTATGTATATATCTTTCATCCATCTGTCTTCAGAGTCATAATAAACAACAAATCTCTGCTGACTCATCTGTACCTCAGGGAATTATCTGAACACCCTGACTCCCTTACTTGGTCGATATTCCCTTTCTAATCATGAAGAGATTGTTTCTATTTTCTTTTTAGCAGTGATCAGAGTCGCATTTTTACTGTTTTGTGTGATTCTTTGATTAATATCTGTTTATTCACTGAGACGGAAGTTCTTTAACATATCATTTTTAGCTCTCCGTTATATCCTTATTCCATGGTAAGTGCTTATTAACCATTTCTTAAATACATGGTACATAATAGCTACATAATATCACATCACATTGATGTTGCAATATTCTTGACATCATACCCCTATGGCTGTATGCTAATTTGGTTCAGATACGTTTCCTGAATAAAACACAGTATCATCAGCATCTTTATGCATTTAATGTTGTAAAAATGTATTCCTTAAAATAGAAATCACAGGGTCAATAATTATGAAAATTTTTATGGCCCTTGATGTATCTAATCATAGGATAGTCTAAAAGGGTTAGACCCATTTATAAACAAAGTATGACTATCAAATGATGAAACTGTTTGAACTATTTATGATTATAAAATAAATATATACATAGCATAATTAACTTAATATTATGAAAGATTATAAGGAAGAAACTTCAAAACATCCATAAGCACACTATTCAAAGATGATCAACATTTATCATTTCTTCCAAGCTGTGTTTCAAATGTATGATGTATGTGTGTGTGTGTGTCTGTATATATGAGTGTGTGTATGTGTGTGTGTCTAGAGACAGATCCCAGTTTTGTCACTGCTGAACCATAATACCCTGCTCCTCTTCCTCCATCTGCCATTACATAGTAATAATTTTCAAATCTTCTAGCCACTTAAATTTCATGGTTGCCTATAACTTTATTTTATACATGACTCATAATTTAAATGTCTGATGAGATGTAGAAATTGTTTTCAATTATTTCCTATTACATATACAGTAGCACTGATCATTTTTTTGTATATACAATTGATTCTTATTATTTGCAGTGGCTGTGTTTTATCAAGTCGTATTCACTGAATTAGTGAATACTGAATTATTCTCTTAGGAGTATTTCAGGGTTATCTTCCTGCAAGCCTCTGATCATAACATTTTCATCAAGTGACCAATACGTAACTTTACTTTATGTGTTTCTGATTAGACAACTTACTGAGTTTATATTATTGATTCATTAATACTGAACTATGGGACGTTATTACTCTACCTCTTTTCTGAAGGAAGTTTCTCTAACATGGATATTTTCTTCCTAAGACACAACACAGCCATCCTGCACTTAGAGGCACCATACAGCACTTCAGTAATGTGTGTAAGGGTCATTTTCAACAGTAACATCACCAGCAAAAAGCACAAAAATGTGGGGGGAAAAGTGGCAAAAAATTAACTGCACAAAGGACATTGTCTACAATACCAGAGCTGAAACAAGAAGGTAGAATGTAGCCTCCTGCCATCTTAGATGGGAAGGTGCATCTTGGGTGATCTAATTTTTTGGCTACTCCGTGTGCATTCACTGATGACCACACAAGTACCTTCAGTACTGATTTGGGGATTACAAATAATTTTAGCAAATTGGCAAATTTGCAAGTGCGAAATCTGTGACTAATGAGGATCTAGACTGTATATCTTTGGGGATGTTGGCTATTTCTAATTATGTCCTTGGGATAAACATGAAGTCAAGTCTAACCCTAGCATTCCGTTGAGAGGGTAGAAAAGGGAGCTGTTTGACTGCCATCTCTGCCCTTATCTTAGAAAAGCAAGTGTTCAGGGTACCTTCTGCTATGATTAGCTCAAAGTCCTCATGTGTCCACTTCTTTTAGTACTGAAGTCTGACTTGGATTCTAGTTTCAGATGGGCCACTTCCTATTAAAGTGACACTGAGCCAGTTTTTTCACCTTCCTGAGCCTTGTGGTTTCCATCTTTAGATGGGTTAACTGTAACACTCACCTCAAAGGATTGTTGCAAGGAAAACTGAGTAAATACAGGTAGAGCATGGGGCAGCGGCCCTCGTCAGATTCAGCAAATCGTAGTGACAGTAGTAGAAAGGTGTGTCTGGGAGGGCATTTCTCCTAGAGGCTGAATGTGTGCTAACCATTCAGGACAGCTCATGGGGATGTGTAATTAAGATTTTTATGTTAAACTCCATGGGGCTTTCTACTACCTGAGAAAGGACAAGAATCCATAGTTATCACCTAAGGATAAAAAGTTACCAAAATGTCCCCATTCTGGTTCAAAGTCAGTCTCTTTATCAGCTGGCTTCGACCTTGAGGCCTTAGATATTAGCTCAAATTATGAAGTGATACATTCTTTCTTGTCCTCAACAATACGTTACCTAAAACGTCAACTGAAATCCAGTCTTGTGATGCAGTGGAAAAAACACAGGACTTTGGGTGTTACTGACCCGCATTTGAGTTCCTAGTTCTTTCTCTTACTCTCTGTGTGACTTTTAGCCCAATCACACTATCCCTCTGAGAGTCAGGGTTTCCATCTGGAAAATGGACAAGAAAATATACAATCTTTATTTCTGTAATTTTTTTTTTTTTGAGACAGAGTCTCACTCTGTCAGCCAGGCTGGAATTCAGTGGTGCAATCCTAGTTCACTGCAGACTCTACCTCCTGGGCTCAAGTGATCTTCCTGCCTCTGCCTCCCAAGCAGTTATCACACCAACCAACCTAATTTTTTATTTTTTGTAGAGATAGGAGTCTCACTATGTTTCCCAGGCTAGTCTGAAACTCCTGGGCTCAAGAAGTCATGCAGCCATAGTCTTCTGAAGTGCTGGGATTACAGGCATGAGTCGGTGCCCAGCCTTAACACTTTTATGTTTGATATGGATGTTTGTCAAGTTATTTTTGAAGGTTCTAGCCTGATGGCCAGCACCTTGTAGGTCCCATGTAACTGCAACTATTGTGAGATTGTCTGTGTGTATCGCCTGTGTGTTATGAAAGTCACTCTTACTTTGTTTCTTGTAAATATTTCTGTAGCTTTCCTGTGTATTAGTTCACATTTTGCATTTTACTTTCTCTGTTTCGATCTTTCTCTCCTGACAGAAAAAAAAAAAAAGGAGCAAACTTTGTCACAGGACAAAATCTTTACTTAGAATTTGAACCTGCAGCAAGAAGCCAAATATATTGGTGTGTGAGACAAGGCATTGCGCTGACTCTCACTTCCTTGAAATCTATTTCCAAAAATCCTGAGGGAGGTGAGACTCTCATAGAAAGGCAATAGAGAGATGACATAGAATTGTTACACAATGATGACTGTTCTGGTGCCAAATGGGAATTTAATGAAAACGAAAAAATATTCCTATCTCCTTTCTTCTCAAAACTGATGAAGCTGTTCAACATAATTACTACAATTTCCCTCCCAAATACTCCTGTCCTCGGGGTACTCAATATTCAGTTCAATACTCTGAAGTTAGACTTAATCTTTTTCCTTAAAGAGAGAAGGGAAGAGCCTTTTGCTAGTTAATGATTTAATCATTACAAATTTGAGTCAGATAAAACTAAATGTTTTTCAAATAATATATTTATATATGTGTGTGTCCGTGTGCTTATATACATACATGCATACATATATGCACCTGCATACACACCCTTACCCAGAGAGACAGAGATTTGTCTGAGGGATAGTTAACTTGTTACTTTGATGCTGAGCTATTGATAATAAAGTTGTAGTTTTATTATTTGCGTATGAAGTTTTTTTTTGAAGAGTGGGAGAATTGTATCAATGTCAATTTCTTGGTTGTTATATTATAGGATGGGTATGTAAGACCTTATGATGGGGAGAAGTGGGTAAAGGGTAAGGATCTCCGGTATTATGGGTATTCCCATTTTTCAAGATAACAAAGTTGTAAAAAGAGAGGGAGAGAGGAAAAAGTAGGACATAGAAAGAGGGAGGGAGAGACAAAGAAAGAGACAGAGACAGAGAGATGGGGAGAGAGTGAGACAGAGAGAGACACATGCACAGAGACACAGAGATGCATAGAGATAGACACACACAGTGAAATAGAGATGGAGAGATGAAGAGAAATAATGAGAGAGAGATGGGAGAGAGTGAGACAAAGAGAGATACACAGCAGCAGAGACAGACACACAGAGAGAAAGAGAGATGGAAAGAGATGGAGACAGAGACAGAGATTGAGAGAGAAACATACAGAGGCCGAGAGATTGGGAGAAGAGGCACAGCCCCTCTGCCTTGGGAAGTCGCACCCAGCCCATATTTGCCTACAGCGCTTGTGGCTCCCCTCACCTGGCTCACATCATATCAACCTTGAGATCTAAGCTGCAACCTCCTTCCTCCCAGCCATTCTCCTGGGTCCTTCTGTCCTTCTGACCCTGCCCAGCCACCTCACTGGCTTCTATCCACAGCCTCCTAAGACACCTCCTCAGGACAATAGGTGAGGACCTAATGTAGAGTTAGTACTCTACAACTTAAGGACCTACCTTAGGTCATCAAGTGTAGATTCATCCATCAAAACCCACCTCCCCTTGAGGGTCAAGCTCCTGAGACAGGGCCCATCCCCTTCCCTTGCCCCCAGGCTTGGCCCAGCACTCAGCACATAAGGAGTATTTAGTAAAGGTTTCACACAAACGATGATTTTCCTATTGTTCAGTGATTTCATTCTTTAGTAAAAATGTTTGGAAAGCTCCCCTATCTCCTGGATATTTTAAAATTTGCATGGTTGCTGACTTTCCAGGAATGGAGACAGTAGCATTTACTGTCTTTAATTCCTCATGGCCTAAAGGAAGTGAAGGCAGAGTCCCAAACAGAGATGGCATCACAGGGCCTCCCCACACTTTGGACCCAGGCCACCTGGCCATTTGCATTCCTCCCTCACATGCCAATGCCATGTTCCCTCCCTGCGCCTGTTTCTGTCCTTGCTCCTGTGTTGATTTCCTTGTGGCTTAGCTCCCTTGGCCTGGCAGGTTAGTACTCTACGACTGTTCTCCATCTGAATCATGCCCCCTCAACCTTAAAGTTCAGGTCTTCTGAAGTCCTCAAGACCCAGGAACCAGGACCCAGGACTCAGGACCCAGAACTCAGAATTCAGGACCCAGGAACCAGTACCCAGAACCCAGGACCCAGGACCCAGGACTCAGGACCCAGGACCCAGGACTCAGTACCCAGAACTCAGAATTCAGGACCCAGGAACCAGTACCCAGAACCCGGGACCCAGGACCCAGGACTCAGGACCCAGGACCCAGGACCCAGGACCCAGGACTCAGGACTCAGGGCCCAGAATTCAGAATTCAGGACCCAGGACCTACTACCCAGAACCCAGGACCCAAGACTCTGTTATTCACCCTCCTCTTTTAGGATTCCATATTGCCCTGGACTTCTTGGTGATAATGATTGTAGGTGGGGTTTCATCCTCCAGGTCTGTGACCTGCAGCTGGTTGGGGGTCCCATGTGTCTCAGGTGCTGCTTATGGGTTCTGCAGCTAACGTGGTGCTGACCCCAAGGAATAGATGTTGGAGCATGCTGGTAAAAGCATCAGCACTACTTCTCTAAGGCGGGGCTGCAGGGCGTGGCTTGCCTGGTGCATCCTGCTGGCTCTTCTGCTTCCAGAAGCATCCCTTGATTTGTCGCATGGTCTTGGGATCCCCAAATCCACCCATACCATCGTCACACTGAACCCTTGTGCTTTGTTTCTGCTATTGCTCACATGCCTAGGCTCTCATCTACATAGGCGCCGAGAATATGTTGTACAAACCTTTGCAATCCCAGCACCTGCAATGGTGTCTGACATGCAGGAGGTGGTCAGTAAATATATGCCAAGCAAACCCACCCTTGAGTGTCTTCTCTCATAGTTACGGCTGTGCATATCAACCTTTGTGAGTATGATTGAACTTATCTCCTAGTGAGTGGTCTCAGGGATCCCGGACTTGGGTGGGAGCTCTGTGGCTTGAGCACAGCAGTCTCCATGGATATCACTGTGTATCAGACCTCCGGGAAGCCCGGATTCGAGACTCTTTGAGTCAACTGGTGTGACATGGACCTGGGCTACCATGTGTTTCAAAAGATCCCCAAGTGGTTGGTTCTAAGGTGCACTGGGGGGTGGAGAACACTGGCCCCAAGAAGGAGGTAGAATTTACCATTAAGTAACAAAAATGAGCTAAATATTCCTTTGAAGAATTAGGCAAAAAGTCAGGCACTAGATATAATAGCACAAATACCAGGAGAGAGCAAGCAGGTTTGAAATGGAGATGCAGATGTGGAATCTGAAGGGATTTCTCAAGCTCCAGGTGTCTTGGCAGGGCTTGTTAGAAAATCTGTGGTTTGCTGCATCCATCCCATGGCATGCGTGTACCTATGTAACAATCCTGCACGATCTGCACAGGTACCTCAGAACTTAAAGTATAATAAAAATTAAAATAAAAAAAAATTAAAATAAAAAAAAAAAAAGAAAATTTGTGGTTTCAGCTATGCCAGGGAGAGGGCTGCAGCAAAGGGTTCTGGGTCCTGGGCCCTGGGTCTTGGGTCCTGAATTCTGAGTCCTGAGTCCTAGTTCCGGAGTCTAGGATCTGGGGTCCTGGATCCTGGGTCCTGGGTCCTGAATTCTGGGTCCTGGGTCCTGAATTCTGAGTCCTGAGTCCTAGGTCCAGGGTCTAGGATCTGGGGTCCTGGGTCTGGGTCCTGGGTCCTGGGTCCTGAATTCTGAGTCCTGAGTCCTATGTCTGGGGTCCTGAGTCCTGGGTCTTGAATTCTGAGTCCTGGGTCCTGGGTCTGGGGTCTAGGATCTGGGGTCCTGGGTCCTAGGTCCTGAGTCCTGAATTCTGAGTCCTGCGTCCTAGGTCTGGGGTCCTGGGTCCTGGGTCCTGAATTCTGAATCCTGGGTCCTGGGTCCGGGTCTAGGATCTGGGGTCCTGGGTCCTTGGTCTGGGGTCCTGGGTCTTGAATTCTGAGTCCTGGGTCCAGGGTCCAGGGTCCTGGGTCTTGGGTCCTTTGTCCTGGGTCCTGGGTCCTGAATTCTGAATCCTGGGTCCTAAGTCCGGGGTCCTGGGTCCTGGGTCCTCAATTCTGAGTCCTGGGTCCTAGGTCTGGGATCCTGGGTCCTGGGACCTGAATTCTGAGTCCTGGGTCCTGAATTCTAAGTCCTGGGTCCTAAATCTGTGGTCCTGGGCCTGGGTCCTGAGTTCTGAGTTCTGGGTTCTGGGTCCTGGATCCTGACCCCTGGGTCCTGTGCCAGGCTCAGGAAAAGGTGCTGGAGAGGCTCTGAGAGAGAGGAAAGAAGGGCTGCTGCCTTCCAGTGTATTCTAGGGGACAGGGTAAAAGGGTAAAAAGGCAGTAAAAGGAAAAGGAAGAAAAAAGAGAGGAGTGAAAAAGAGAAAGGAAAGAGTTTTCTAAGTTTGGAAAGCCAAAGGCTACCAGGTGAATCAGGGTCAGGGGAGAGAGAGGCATTGGTGGAAGGGTACTTATGGGCCGGCCTTTTTCAGTTTTCTCCAGGTACCAAAAGCAAAGATCTTAGTTTCTTTTCATTTACTCTTGACTGCTGAACTAGGTTTTTTTTGAAATGAGGCTTCTTGCCAACATGGTGCCACGCAGGCCCTGTGTGTGTGTGTGTGTGTGTGTGTGTATTTGTTGTCTTGGTATATTTGTGTATATGTCAGTGTATGTGTTTGTGTGTCTGTGTGTGTATCTTTGTGTGTGGTGTGTGTCTGTGTATTTGTTTCATGCATGTCTGTGTAGGTCCCTGTGTGTGTCTGTGTGTGTGGTATGTATCTGTGTTTGAATGTGTGTGTTTGTATGCCTTTTTGTGTGTGTCTGTGTATATTTGTGCTTGTTGTCTTGGTATATTTGTGTATCTGTCTGTGTATGTCTTTATGTGTCTGTGTGTGTATCTTTGTGTGTGGTGTGTGTCTGTGTATTTGTGTCATGCATGTCTGTGTAGGTGCCCATGTATGTCTATATGCGGTACATGTCTGTGTGTTTGAATGTGTGTATGTGTTTGTCCGAGTGCATGTTTGTGTGCGTTTGTATCTATCTGTGTATGTATCTCTGTGTGTGTATTTCTGTCTGTGTGTGTATATCTCTTTGTGGGAGTATGTTTCTGTGTGTGTATTTGTGTTTGTGTATCTGGGTATCTGTGTGCCTGTGTGTGTGTGTGTGTGTGTGTGTGTGTACCTAGGCAGTCAGTGCAGGAGAGCGTGTGCAGGCTCGGTCTGGAGCCACGCTACTGAGACTCACATGCTGACTCTGGCACTCCCACCCTGTTACTTCACAAAGTTGCCCACACCTTTTGTGACTCAATTAACTCATTGGTAAAATGGGGATCACTATAGTACCTGCCTCTTGGGATTGTTGTCCTTACAACACACAATATGCAGACATGCCAGACACCCAGTCAGTATTCAAACATAGAAATCATAAGCATATGGGTGTCCTCTCCAGGCAGCAACTCTGAGACCAGGACACCTCTCTTCACTCGTACCCTAATGTCTTTAAGGTGTTCAATTTGCCTCTGTTTTCCCAGGGTTGAGTGGCTTCCTGGGATCAAAGACTGTGTATGTTAAACGTGGAATTGTGCTGGGCAGATCACACAAGTTGACCACACTCTTTGTCATCTTTCACTCCCATCCCAATTCCCAATCCCAATTCCATTCAAGGGTCTGTAGACAGCAAACGCGCAATTATGATTGAGGCTCTAAGCCAAGAAATTGCCTGAGGGCTGGGATCATTGTTTAACTCTTCTTGGGGCGCTGTTGCTCCAGTCTGTTTGGGCAATCCATTGCTTAATGCCTTCACAGAAATAGGCATGGTTGGGTCCAGAGGGGAGGCCGGTAGCAGAAGAGAGGCAGGGATGGCAGGACCTTGCAGGAGGTGACTCAGCAGTGGGCGCAGGGTTTTGTCACGACAGGCCCCCTTTCCCTTGAATGCCCGTGCATCCATGACATGCCCCACCTGGAGCCATGAGTCAAGCAGGATGAGGCTCTCCCAGCTGTCACTCAGTGCAGGGGCTGCGGGGGCCAGATCCGGTCCTCCCTGAGAACTTCCCAGTAGGAGGAGGTGGCTCCTCCCGGGGGCTGAAGCAGGACCTGCAAGAGCCAGGCCAGGTCTGGGGAGAGATTGTAGCTCCACCTGCTTCCCGCTGGCCACCCCGTGGAGAAGCCAGAAGCTGAGTCACTAGAATGACAAGCCTCTGCCATTTTAAAGGAGGCATGAGCTAAGGGAGCTGCTCCCTGAACACAGCTTTTGGAGCGAACCTCCCAGTTTGGGTTATTTCCAAGCCAAGAATCTTCTAAGCGAAAATGTGATCAAGGAGACTTCTGCGCTCAGCTCCCCAGGGCAAGAAAGAAATGATCGTTACAATGATTTTTGTCACTGCCACCATCCCCGTTATTTCTCTCTCCTTCACCAAGCACCCACTGTACACCAAGCTTTTTATACACTTTCTATCAGCCAACTTTTGAAATAGCTCTGGGAGATATTTCTTATTATCTACACAATAAAACTAAGATGTTGGGAGGTTCTAGACTGTAGACCTTGAACTCAGCCAGGGCTATGGCTGGCAAACGCAGGACTTTTAGCCTTTTCTGCGCCTGCCCAAATCCTGCCTCTCAGGTCTAATGTAAAACCACACTGGACAGATGCTGAATCCTGGGTTGTGTTTAGGAAAAAAAAAAATAGAGAATAGAAAATCAGATTCAGAGGAAGTATGAATAGAAAGGAATCTAAACATGCAAATATTGCCTTTGTAAAGAAATGATTTATGAATTCACAGCTCTCTTCCCTTGTTTCTGCCTCAATTTCCCTTTGTATTGATTTAGGGATCATCTTCAATGCAACCATCCACGTATTTCCCAGAACCCTTTGGGCTCACGGGGTCTGTTAAGGGATCCCTGTATGCTCAGGGGAGGCATTGGCCAGATCACACTTCCCTTGCATGCCTTTGCAACACTGTCGGTTCAGTCTTGTAAATATACTTGAGTTAATCCACCCGATTGCTGTTATTCAACATAGATCTGGTTACGTTGTTTACTTGTTCACAAAATTTGCTTTAGAAAAACTGGATTTATTAAACTCACCCCTTGTTTCTGCTATATTGTTCGGGTCTCCTCTGTGCACATTTTCTGGAAGGGTCGGTGCTGTCTGGTGTCTGTGCCTTTCCCTGTACTAGGATGTCGTGACACCCTTCTTCACCTTCATCTTCTCCATCATTCAAGCCTTAGTTCCAACCTCACCTCCCTGAGGGAGGCTTCTCTCACTCCCCTTAACCCTGACTGCAGCTGCCACAGCAAGTTGCAGTGACACAAACCCCACTCTCAGCACGCACATCTGCAAAAGTTTCCAAATAGAAATGAAGATTAGAGTTATCTGAGATGTTTCTTAAAAATGAAGATTCCCAGGTCCCATCTTCTAGGCGTTTTGATTCCATAAATCTTGTCTGGGGAAAACGAATCTGTGTTTTTAACACATGCTCCGGGTGATTCCGATGTAGATACTTCTTGGGCCATTCTTTTAAGAAGTGGCACACTACTATCATCACTTATTGTGTATATCTCTGTTCTCTGCCAACCTCCACCTACCTGTCATCCCTCAAAGGTCAAGAGTTCTCAGGAACAAGAACAGCATGTTTTCATTTCTAAGGTTCTGGGACACCACAGATGTTCAATAAACCTGTGGTGACTGAATTCGTTAGGCAGTTGGTCCATAACTACTTATTAAGCACCTACTGTGTTGATGAACTTGTCCTAGGCACCGGGGAGAAGCAACAGAAAATGGAAAGGACAAAAATCCCTGCCCTACAGATCAAGCAATGGTTGAGTGGATTATGAAGACTAGATTCAGAGTGTCTGACCTTTAACAACTGTGTATTGGAGGGTCATCATTTACCAGACATTAAGTATCTTCATGGACACTATATAATGAAACTCCATAATACATAAGAGATAAATAGTAGGAGAGAATGATGGCTGTCATTCATTTTAGGCAATGAGGAAACTGAAAATCAGAGAGGCTGTTACTGTTGGGTGCTACGCTGTTGCTTGCTTGTAGAGTCTGGATTTCAAGGCTGGCCTGTTCTGTTCCTAGCACTGAGTCCTTGGTTTCTTCTCCTGGATTCCATTGCTGCAGTGTCACACCCCAGAAGCCCAGGCCGATTCATCTGATACAGGAGACCTTTCTCAGCAAAGCCTGGGCAGCTGAGCGGCTGAGTGAAGGCATTCAGCTGAGTGACAGCATTCATCTGGGATGGTATCCTCCCTAGCAAACTCACCTGTGAAGCAACCTGTGAAACTCACCTGCGACACTACCTGCACCGAGATTCCACTGAGCCAGTAGGTTAAATGGACATCGTCACATCAGTGCTTCGTGAAAGGAAGCCTGTTTTCATTCCTCATGCTTTCCTCCAGAGGGTTTAGAGCAGAGGAGGTTGAAACAGCTTTCTGTTGGTGCAAAAAATCTGAGATTAGTAGTAAACCTTGAAAATAGGAAAGCATCTGATTTGAGCTTTTCCATCAACAAGCCCAATAACTTGGAGGAAATTATTAACATACAAATAGACAGGCTTCCCATTAAAACAGCGGTCGCAGACGGTTCTGGAAAAGACCTCTTCATGCAGAAAGCAATTATGACGGGAAATCGAGTCCAATTCAGGCCTGTTTGCAGCAAGATTGAAAAATCAAAATGTACCCACTCATAATCTTGTAGACAACCCTGTTGTTGGGGCGGGAGGGGGGAGGCCAGTTCTTTATTATAATTGCCATTATTATTTTACTTTTATAAAATCCAGCTTTATAAGCTGCAAATCTTAACTGACTCACAACCTCTGCTCAAGGGGTTGCAGCAAAGGGCAGACACGCATACTCATATCCTACCAAAACAAAACAAAGCGAAACAGCCCATGTGTGAATAAATCGGTTTTTAGTTGGATTTCCAGAGGTTAATAGTGTTTCTAGCTCAGATGCCACTCAAACCAAGAACTTCTAAATAAGTAGCTGTTTCCCCTTTGCGTGTTTGTAATACCCGACAGTGAGGTGCTTCAGCCCTGGGCCCTTCATTATTTTAGGGGAGCTGGAATGTACATACCTAGAAACTTCGAGACATAGTTGAGCCTAGAGATGAAAGGTAAGACCCAACAAAGGTGCAAGCTCCAGGTGAAGCCAAAATTATTCCCAGGAAATGAGACATCGACCACCACCTGCGGAAGTCCAGCCTGCAGACCCTGACTCAACGACAGATGAATGAATGTGCTCTCACACCGTTACAGTGATAGAAGTGGGCTAGGGATGGCCATTGGATGCTTTCAGAGGGCAAAATGGACCAATCGAACAAGACCCTCTGTCCATCCACACATTTATTCAGTCAACATTTTACAGCAGAGGTTCTAAGTTAACACATTTGTGGATAATTAATGTGGTTAAAAGAGTAGTTATATGAATGATAAAAGCTTTAGGTTCCTGGTCCAGAGTAAACAGTATTAGCAGATAATTCCCCTTTAATCTCCCACTGAGAAGGCTATCCAGCACACAGTTTACATGAGTAAACAGAGTAGAGACAAAAGGATGTGGGGTAAACGGACTCAACCTGGAAAGCCTTGTCCCTATCTTCTTCCTAACTTAATGGACCTGCCACCTTCGGCCTGTCCCAATGAAGTCTTTCAGCCTTCCAAAAGGTTTGAGACTAACCTGTAACTTTTCCTGATATATCTTTAATATTTTGCCAGCCACTCCAAGTAAATAACAACAAGGAAACATGAACGTTTTCCTCTCAAATGGCTGTGAAAGTGCGACGGGGAAAAAAGGTAGCAATAGGGATGCTACAGTGAGATGACGTATCACCCAAAAACCTTCATGAAGGTGCAGGAGGTTGGTGAAGTTGCTCAAGACCACATCACGGGATTGGCTACTCAGGACCTGTCAAGTGCCCTCGCAGATCCCTGGTCAATTCTTCCCTGAGAGCATACTTTGTTCTGGTTAACGGTTCAGGTTTCTGTCTTCTGTGCTATCCTGGAACCCCAGTACTGCCCAATCTCCAGCTGCCTTTAAGGAGGAAGACCAACTCCTCACATTTGACCTAAGACACTCTACGGTGTTGGCCCTGTCTCCTTCTCCAGCAGAATGCGATGCCCCATTTCTCACCTCGCTGTACACAGCTAAATCAGACTCCTTTCATTCCACAGTCTATGCTCCCATACTCTTGGCCTTTGGACATGCACTTCCTCCTGCCTGTTGCTGTGCTTACTCTCATCCCCACGCCTTCCTCCTCCCACGTAACACACACGGTGAGCAGTCAGGTTACATGTACCCGTAACACCTCGTTTCTTTCCTTGAGCATCCTTGTCTATATCTATATACTTAGTTGGGTAAGTATTTGATAAATGCCAGTTTCTCCCGCTAGACTCATTCAGCCATGGCACTTGCATCGTCAGAACCTAGCACAACATCTGGCCTAAGAATGAACAAATGATTCCCCAGCGTCCACCTCAGGCCCATCACCTAGTTGGTGATGAGACCTTCAAGGAGTGGATGGATGCCTATGTGGGGTGATTGCAATCTGTGACCTGTGTCTTTCGTGTCGTCACATTACCTCTCTGTAACAACATGACAAACCGCATGTGGACCTTACCTCTTTTCCAGCTAAGGATCCTTTTGAAGTGAGAGATATCCAGACCCAGAAAAAGTGGATAATGAGAATTTTGTATTGTTTTTTGTAGTTGTTGTTTAAATTATGCTTTGAAGAGAAGGCTAATCATATACATGGAAAATCTTCAAGAACTAATACAGAAACTGCAGTGAGGACAAAATTTTCCCGACATGCCACCAAAGCCAGTTCTGAAAATTGGTCACTTGTGATGTGTTTCTGGTGTCAAGGAATAGATAATGTCCTTAGCTTCTATTTCAATTGTTATCACCCTAAGTCAAGGGGGACTGTATTCCTTGGCTGTTTCTAGAAAGATAAAAACTGGACACGTATTTCTGCAAGGCGGTATTGTTGACTACAGATACTTGAGCATCTGAGCAGTGGCAGGTTGGAGTTTCTATTATTTATATTTCATGTTAAATTTCCAGAAGGATTGTCAGCCATTGTCTGGTTCTTTTTCCTCACTGTGATGTCGGTTTAGAACCCACAAGGTCTGAGGAGGTCACTTCCCCAGAGGATTGTGCCCAGGAAAGCAGGATTTTGCTGGAGGGTTTAGCCATCAGAATCATATGACCTTGGACACTCCCTACTCTAAGCCAGGCTTTTCAGACAGGTCTTGCAAGAAGGGCCCCATTCAGCTGGGAAGAAAAGTTTTAGAGTTCATTCATGCATTCAAACATCTTTGAGTCTGTCCCATTCAACAAACACCTTTTCAGAATCTATTGGGCTGGGACAAAATTCCCACCCTTATGGAACTCACTTTCCAATGCAGGAAACTGACAAATGAGCTGCTAGGTACAGTTAAAGATGTATTAAGTATAATGAAGAAATAAACATGATGGTAGGATGGCCTTGTTAATAGGATTCATTATAGAAAAAGCCACAGAGTGCAACAAATGACTTATTCCTCCTTGTCTCTTTTCTTTTCTTCCTCCACTTCTTCACTTTCTTGCTTGCTTTCTTTTTATAAGGCAATATTCACTCCTTCATTCCTTTTTTATTAAATTATACTTTGAATTCTGGGGTACATGTGCAGATCATGAAGGTTTGTTACATAGGTATACATGTGCCATGGTGGTGGTTTGCTGCATCCATCACCCCGTCATCTACATTAGGTATTTCTCTTAATGCTATCTCTTTCCCCAATCCCCCTACCCCCTGCTATTCCTCCCCTAGCCCCCCACCCCCCAACAGGCCCTGATGTGTGATGTTCCCCTCCCTGTGTCCATGTGTTCTCATTGTTCAACACCAACTTATGAGTGAGAACATGCAGTGTTTGGTTTTCTGTTCTGTGTCAGTTTGCTGAGAATGATGGTTTCCAGCTTCATCCATGTCCCTGCAAAGGACATGAACTCATCCTTTTTTATTACTGCATAGCATTCCATGGTGTATATGTGCTGCATTTTCTTTATCCAGTTTATCATTGATGGATGTTTAGGTTGGTTCCAAGTCTTTGCTATTGTGAACAGTGCTGCAGTAAACACAAGTGTGCATGTGTCTTTTTAAGACGACAATTTATAATCCTTTGGGTATATACCCAGTAATGGGATTGCTGGGTCAAATGGTATTTCTATTTCTAGATCCTTGAGGAATCACCACACTGTCTTCCACAGTGGTTGAATTAATTTACACTCCAGCAGTGTAAAGCATTCGTATTTCTCCACATCCTCTCCAGCATCTGTTGTCTCCTGATTTTTTCATGATCACCATTCTAACTGGTGTGAGGTGATATCTCAATGCAGTTTTGATTTGCATTTCTCTAATGACCAGTGATGATAAGCTTTTTTCATATGTTTGTGGACTGCATAAATGTCTTCTTTTGAAAAGTGTCTGTTCATATCCTTTGCCCACTTTTTGATGGTCTGGTTTGTTTTTTTTTCTTGTAAATTTGTTTAAGTTCTCCATAGATTCAGGATACTAGCTCTTTGTCAGATGGGTAGATTACAAACATTTTTTCCCATTCTGTCGGTTGCCAGTTCACTGTAATGATTGTTTCTTTTGCTGTGAAGAAGCTCTTAAGTTTAATTAGATCCCATTTATCTATTTTGGCTTTTGTTGCCATTGCTTTTGGTGTTTTAGTCATGAAGTTCTTGCCTATGCCTATATCCTGAATTGTATTGCCTAGGTTTTCTTCTAGAATTTTTATGGTGTTAGGCCTCATTCTTAAATCTTTAATCCATCTGGAGTTAATTTTTGTATAAGGTGTAAGGAAGGGATCCAGTTACAGCTTTCGGCACATAGCTAGCCAGTTTTCCCAATAGCATTTATTAAATAGGGTATCCTTTCCCCATTGCTTGTTTTTTTCAGGTTTGTCAAAGATCAGATGGTTGTAGTTGTGTGGCATTCTTTCTGAGGCGTCTGTTCTGTTCCATTGTTCTATATCTCTGTTTTGATACCAGTATTATGCTGTTTTGATTACAGTAGCCTTGTAATATAGTTTGAAGTCAGGTAATGTGATGCCTCCAGCTTTGTTCTTTTTGCTTAGGATTATCTTGGCTATGTGGGCTCTCTTTTGGTTTCATATGAAGTTTAAGGTGGTTTTTTCCAGTTCTGTGAAGAAGGCCATCAGTAGCTTGATGGATATAGTTGAACCTATAAATTACTTTGGGCAGTATGGTCATTTTCACAATATTGAGTCTTCCTAACCATGAGCATGGTGTGTTTTTCCATCTGTTTGTGTCCTCTCTTACTTCCTTGAGCAGTGGTTTGTAATTCTCCTTGAAGAGGTCCTTTACATCCTTTGTTAGTTGTATTCCTAGGTATTTTATTCTCTTGTAGCAATTGTGAATGGGAGTTGACTCTTGATTTGGCTCTCTGTTAGTCTGTTATTGGTGTATAGGAATGCCTGTGATTTCTGCACATTGATTTTTGTATCCTGAGACTTTGCTGAAGTTGCTTATCAGTTTAAGAAGATTCTGGGCTGAGATGATGGGGTCTTCTAGATATACTATCATGTTGTCTGCAAATAGAGACAATTTGACTTCCTCCTTTCCTAATTGAATACCATTTATTTCTTTTTCTTGCCTGATTGCTCTGGCTTGAACTTCCAATACTATATTGAATAGGAGTGGTGAGAGATGGCATCCTTGTCTAGTGCCAGATTTCAAAGGAATGCTTCCAGTTTTTGCCCATTCAGTATGATATTGGCTGTGGATTTGTCATAAATAGCTTTTACTATTTATGTTCCATCGATACCTAGTTTATTAAAAGTTTTTAGCATAAAGGGCTGTTGAAATCTGTCAAAGGCCTTCTCTGCATCTATTGAGATGTCATGTGGTTTTTGTCTTTGGTTCTGTTTATGTGGTGAATTACATTCATAGACTTACGTATGTTGAACCAGCCTTGCATCCCCGAGATGAAGCCTACTTGATCGTGATGGATAAGCTTTTTGATGTGCTGTTGCAATCAATTTGCCAGTATTTTCCTGAAGATTTTTGCATATATGTTCATCATGGATATTGGCCTAAAGTTTTCTTTTCTTGTTGAGTCCCTGCCAGGTTTTGGTATCAAGATGATGTTGGCATCATAAAATGATCTGGAAAGGAGTCCCTCTTTTTGTATTGTTTGGAATAGTTTCAGAAGGAGTGGTACCAGCTCCTCTTTGTACATCTGGTAGAATTTAGCTGTGAACCCATCTGGACCTATACTTTTTTTAGTTGGTAGGCTATTAATTGCTGCCTCAACTTCAGCCCTTGTTATTGGTCTATTCAGCGTTTCAACTTCTTCCTGGTTGTTGCTTTTAAATAATACTATAATATTTCAGCAGTAACGAGAGCAAGATGAAGCTCTCAGCTTTCTATTGGGATTCAAGAGGACACTCAAAACCTCAGATAAAAACACCTAGATTTCAGAGAAGCATAGTATAGGCAAAAATAAAAAAGCATAGAATTTGGAGCTAGATGTGGGTTCAATCCTTGGCTCTGCCACTCACGGAATGTGCAGACCATTTGACCCCTCTATGCCTCAGTTTCTTCACTTGTTAAATAAAGGCACTTTTCCCTTGTTTTGTGTGAGTAAATGAAATACTAAATGTGTATATCTGGCACATAGTAGGTACACTAATTAATCATACATTCATTCAAAAAATGTTGGCCAGGCACAGTGGCTCACACCTGTAATCCCAGCATTTTGGGAGGCCAAGGCGGGTGGATCACAAGGTCAGGAGTTTGAGACCAGCCTGGCCAAGATGTTGAAACCCCGTCTCTACTAAAAGTACAAAAATTAGCTGGGCATGGTGGCACGCGCCTGTAATCCCAGCTACTCAGGAGGCTGAGGCAGGAGAATCGCTTGAACCTGGGAGGCGGAGGTTGCAGTGAGCCGAGATCGTGTCATTGCACTCCAGCCTGGGTGACAGAGTGAGACTCTGTCTCAAAAAAAAAAAAAAAAGATTTATAGGATACACTAAATGTTCTAGATCAAAGGTGCCCAAACATTTTCTTAAAGGGCCAGATAGTAAATATTTCAGGCTTTGAGCATCATAAGTCTCTGTCAAAACCACTCAACATTGCCACTGCAGCATGAAAACAGACTAGAGAATATGTAAATTAATTAGTGTGGCTTTGTTCCAACAGTTACATCATTAATGAACACTAAAACTTAAATTTTGTATCATTTTAATGTCATAGAATATTATTCTTTTTAAAATTCTTTTTTAACCATATAAAAATATAAAAACCATTCTTAGCTTGTGGGCTGTACAGAGATACATAGCAGGCTAGGTGCTGTGGCTCATGCCCGCAATCCCAGCACTTTGGGAGGCTGAGATGGGCCCAGGAGTTCAAGGTTGCACACTGCACTCCAGCCTGGGTAGCAGGGTGAGACCCCGTCTCTAAAGAGAAAAAAAAAAATAGGCCGCAGGCCATAGTTTGCCATCCTCTGTTCTAGACACTGTCCTGGGGCCTGGGAATAGACGAGAGAACAATAGTAGATATTATGTCCTAATATAAGGAACTACATTAAACAATAATCACACAAAGAAGTACAAAATGATAACTACAACAAATACTATTAGAAAAAGTACACATAGTCCCCAAGTACATATAATTTTACCTCCAAATCTATAAATTTGGTTAGTGAGATTTTAATCTTGCTTTTTCAGCTTCATTCAAGTGCGAACCAGTTTTATGTAGCACTGATCATTTTACTATCCTAATCACCCTTAACCAAGGTTTACTTTTAGTCCAATGATCACAACACACACCCAGACAGATTTTTAGAAACTGTTGTTGTCCGTTTATCAGATTGTGACCTAGAATCTGTCACCTCTGATTATCCAAGCTCCTTCCTGACAAACTCTTGCTGCAGCCCACTAAAAAGTCTCTGCCCACACTTTCTGTTGCCCCAGCAATAGTTTCTGTTCAAGAATGCCCCATTAGTTTTCTCTCAGCTTTACAAATAACTCACTTATACATGTATGCCCACTTACATAGGCATGGACAGCACACATATACATTCAACTAACTAACGTTCACTGAGCATCTACTATGAGTTAGGCACTGGAGATCTGTTGGCAAACAGATATGCCAGCACTGAAGATTTGTTGGCAAACAGATATGGTGTTTGCTCTCAAGGAACTTATAACTAGAGAGAGTGTGGGAGAAAAAAATCATTGTATAAACAATTATTTGACTATAGTGTTACAAGTGGCATAAGAATGTAAGCATGCATCTTGAGGACTTATCCAGTTGGTGGACTTAGAAAGGCTTCTATCTTTGAATGTGAGTGAAGGCAGGGCTTTTGCCTGTCTTATTCACTTATGTATTCCAAGCATCCTGAACTGTACCTGGCAAATAGTAGGCATTCAATCAATATCTGTTAAGTGAAATAAATAAATGGAATGAGTATAAATTGTCTGTTGCCATTTCCATCCTATAAATCAGAGATCTCTAAATTTTTTTTTTATTGTGACACTAGGAGTCAAAAAAGTTAAGCACTCAACCTTAATATGTGTATATTTACCTCTTGATCAATTATGAATATGTATTTCTGTATAATATACTTTATATATTATAAAATACACTAAAATATAAAATTTGATTTATTTTTCTCTTTAACACACATCCTCATTGAAAAAAAATATAAAATTTTAAAGGATAAGACAAAGGTGAAGAAAAAATATTTCAAGGTCATATTTTAGTTGGGTGATGATCTGGGTACTAATAAAAGTAGCCCTCCTACTCAGCTCCTTGCTTAGGTACCAAAGGCCTTGGCTGGCCCTCTGCCCTCACCTTCACTGAGCATCTTGTCTATTTTACTCTCAGATTTCTGGGTCAGTGGTTGTGGCTGAATAAAATTGCAGAAATGTTGATTTTAAGGTGCTCATTGAAAAGTCAGCACCTCAAAATGTGACAGATATAAATAGCAGGCAAATGAGCACACAGTTACCTGGTTTTCCCAGGACTCCTGGCTTCAGAGTCAGTGCTGCTGAGCAGCCAGCCAGTCCTGCTTACAGTCCCGGATGATGAGACACCCAAAAACCAAACGTCTAGATCCCATATGCTCAGTAGTCCTGGGGCAGCAGCCTTAATTCAAAGTGGACTCTAAAGAGCCAGATGTAATTTCCTTTCTCGTCTAAAAGAATCCTGTCCTAATCTGCACATAGTCAAAGAGCCCTGGGTTCCAAATGTGTAAATCCATTCGGTAAATAAAATGCTACAGAAAACTAAACTTATTTTATTTAGTAATGGTGCAGACACTTTCTTGCCAGTAGTATTTTTTGAATATGTAATTTTTTGTTCTTCTTTGTGTGTTTTATATCTTGACTGTAATACTGCATTTCAAACATCTGGGTTCAGGTCTTTTTACATTGTTTTGATAGGTGATTTCAATGGCTACAATAGATGAGAAAGATCTACAGACCCACAAAAGGAAACCATATCACTGGCCGTACTTAGTAAATCATGACCTCATATTTCAATTCCCTTCTCTAGCTGTAAGAGGTTTATATTCAAGTTCAAGATGCTTTTCAATGAGTCGCTAGTCAATGATTGCTTCATACTGTCATTAGGTACAACATACACACAGGTTAAGGGTCATCATTAATAATAGCAAATATAAACCCATTTCAAATATTCTTAATTTTAAATTTGGAGAGCCAATTTCTGAAAGATCTGATTAGACTGTTGTTTTTACCTTCTCCCATTTTTTTTCCCAAGGATTCTTTGCCGGAAGCTTTTAAAGCCCTTAGTCTGAAAAGTAAGAGCTATGTTAACTAAAATTGAATAATATCATCCCAGCAAATCCAGGGCACAGGTAAACTGCAATGCATACCATGCAATGAAAGGAGTGGAAACACCACTGATAGCTGCTTCCTATCATCTAGGTCCCAGATGCCTTGCATAACTAACCTCTATGGCATCTGGTTTTCTGATGAATGCATGGAGTGGCAAGCCGGCATCAATCCATATATAAATATTAGTAGTAGTTGGGCACAGCTCACACCTGTAATATCAGCACTTTGGGAGTCTGAGGAGGGAAAACTGCTTGAAGCCACGAGTTCAAGACCAGCTTAGGCAATACAGCAAGACTTCATCTCTCTTAAAATAAAAAATTTGTTAAAATTTTCAAAAAGTTAAAAATTAGTAGAGCCTAACTTTTAAAAAATCAAAGGAAATATAATTCACAGTTCTAATGTTATTTCCCACATCTCAATGGATTGTTTTGCAAGCCCTCTGGGGGCATGCATTCATGTTAAAGACTCTATACTCATGACCTAGCCATTATTAAACAAAATTATGAAAGCAAAATTGATTCTTGGTATCTTCCACATCTTGCTTTTCGTGGCCTTGCTTGCCTCTTTCAGCACAAAGCTCTTAAATCCAGCCCTCTAATCTGAGCTTCACAGGACACCTGATGAACTTACCAATACTAAATGTTACAGTCTAGATATATTAATCCTACCAAGATTCTTTGGCTTTTAGAGGAAGGTTCTCTGAACATGGAAATATTAGTAAGTCACCAATCATGCAGTTTCTGTTACAGAGCCTGTAGTCTGTGGGGCAGTGACAGTGGCTTCTCTGGCACCTTATGGAACACACCCTATGTGTAACTGCCTACTGTACTGAGGAAAGGCCAGCCCTGCAGATGACTGTGTGAACGGGGATATGGACATCACCAGTGCCTCATGATCTCTCTCTCTGAGGTGACAGAAATTACTCCTGGAAGGAGCTATGTTTGACTTCCA
This sequence comes from Cacajao melanocephalus, assembly GCA_963573385.1. Lineage (NCBI taxonomy): Eukaryota > Metazoa > Chordata > Mammalia > Primates > Pitheciidae > Cacajao > Cacajao melanocephalus. Next base: position 33,172 of record CAUYLG010066784.1, read on the forward strand.
AATGCTGGACCCTTATGTCTCCTGTTCCCAAGCCTGGGCATTGTACTACTTTTTCTATTTGCAATGCTAATAATAAATCAACATTCAACACAAGTTTCCAAAGAAGAAAATAAAAGAAGCTTAGGCTGGTAATACTGAATTAATGTATTTTTCTTACTTATAATGGCAAAGAATTATTTGCATAGGAAGAAAAATGCTAATTTTATTAAAGTGCTATTAAATGAGGCTTTTAGCCTAACTTACAGCACCCTGAAAAATTATACGTAGTGACTTGATTTGTCAGTTCTAACATCTTTGGAATCATGAGCCTGCATAGTTGACACACTTGGAAAAAAAAAATCCAGAACTGACTTGTTTCCTAAATGAATTGAGAAGTTGTCGTTAAGAAGCATCTGCTACTTTATTGCATTCATGTTAAAGAATTCTTGTGCCTCAGTAGCAGACTATTGAGCAGATGTTTTTAAAGCACTATACCCACAGCAATAGGTGTATCATAAAAAAGATAAGGAGCTACAACGTAATTAATGATTTCAGTTCCTCTATAAATGAATTTAACTTTTTTTAATGGATTAAAAGTTGTGTCAAGAACCTTAACTTCTAATTCAAGCAATTCACTTGCAAGAAAGTGAACACAAAATCATTTACAGCAATAACTAACAAAAGGTCAGACTCGGCCTTATACACAACATGACAAAATTTGAGAGTACAAGAAAGGCCTTTCCAGAGCAAATCATTCTACTACCTTTCCATAGGTCAAACAGAGAATTTGCCATTGGAGATCAATTTCTTTGTGCTAAAAGTTTTCAAGCCAGGAGAAGATACATTTTCTCTGAGAATAGAGGCAAATACTTAAAATCATTATCAGCTAAAAATTTTTAAATCATAGCCAAGATTTTCAAACTGTTAGTGGGTTTACAGAATGGGAGGCAGGTACAGCACTCTGGGCAGCAGCAGAAGGAAGACAAGTAGTATTTACAAACAAAACAGTGAAAAAAAACACGCAAACACTGGTAGTTAATAAATTGATAACATGTTCCTCTTACTCTAATAAAATGCCTTAACATTAACATGTTGAAAAAACTGGTTAATAACCATATGAAAGTCTGCAAAAAGACTGTTCTTTAATTCAAAATCCAAGTTCTGTTCAGGGCCCATGTGTTAGAATGGGCTACTCCCAGAAGCTGACTTTGATGTGAGTGCAAGTAATCTATTTGGAAAGTGATTTCAGGAGCACTAGTAAGAGAGTAGGAAAGTAAGATAGAAAGAAAATACAGGGTATATTAGTAAATAACTTACCATTGGGGTAAAACTAGATAAAAGTAAATACAGAGTATATTAGTAAACAGCTTACCACTGGGGCTGCCCTGGTTGCCAATATGACAAGCAAGCTTATGAGATAAGGCATTATTATTTTACCCAAACTAAGTCCTAAAGATCTTGGCGACACAATTAAAATCTCTGGGAGACTGTACAGAACAAGCTGCCAAGTATTCCTACCCGAGAGGTTAGGGAGTGGAGAATGTGTATTCACCAACTCCTTCCACTTACTGCTGAGGAGGCCTTGGGGTGTTAACTCCTGAAATTGTGAGGCTATCTCACACTGGAGCAGACCCTGGAGTGCACAGAAGAGTAGGTATCACGGGGATATGGGTAAGGCTAGAGACCACTACCACCGATCTGGGCAACAGCCTAACAGTCCACAACCCTTTAACTACAATTCTGAAATCCTAAAGATTCTGAAATTCTTTTTTTTAATCTTTGTATAAGTTGAGCTCAAAACTCATTTGGTGGCAAATTCTTACCTGCAGCTTTTAATTTTTTCCACCTTATATGAATATTGTTTCACTAAAGAAATATTAATATGTTTGAGCATAAGATGCTGCCCAAATACCACCAGGAATATAAAATAACACAGAATTTACTTTTATAAAATTACTTTTCTAATATCTCCAAAATTCAGAACTCTAAAACATATCAGGGCCCAAGGATTATGGACATGTAGTGTTTTGGTGACTTCTACCTTGTTTTTGAATTTGTCTTAAGAGTAAATAAAATAATATTGATGAAGTATATTATTTCCTTGGACAAAAAGTACTGAGTAGATTACTGAACAGTTGCCAAATTTTAAAATCCAGGAAAAAAAAAAAAAAGGAGACAAACAGGGGAGGTAAAAAATAAAGCTTTCTAAGTGCATGATTACTTTTCGTTACTGAGATTCTTGGAGCCTTCTCTTTACCATGATCCAACATGGTTAATAGTGTTAAAATTACTATTTAAAATATTAAAACCCTACACCTTCAAAAACTCCCCAGAAAAATCAAAACCCAACCCAAAAGTTAAAAAAAAAAAGGTGATTTCATTAAATTAACACCTGCAGAATTTCCACATCAGGCTCTCAAGCTCATATGCTTCAGAAATCCAAACCAATAATCCTAATATTGAGATCCACAATAACAAATATTTATTAATTTAATAAACATTTATTGAGCATAAAAGACAGTGTACTCAGTGGACTTTTAGAAATATGAAAAATAAACCCCACCATCATTCATATAAGAATTGTGTAATTAGGTAAGGGAGCCAATTCATATAAATCATATCGACAAGTGACTATAATCCACAGCAAACTGTGATAATGGCTGTATGAGTTGTATACATGTTCACGGGATTAGAGACAAAGACCTCAATCCCATGAACTGGAAAGGATGCAGGAAGCCTCAGTTTAAAAGATGCCATTTAGCCTGAATAATGAATGATTCCAACTGACAGAAATGAAGCATAGGTTATGCCAGGCAGAAGCGATGGCAGGACTTATGGTGTAAGACATTGAAGCTCACGGCCAACTTAGCAAGTCACCCTGTTTGTGTGGAACATAGAGTTATATAAGAGAATTGAAATAGGACACAACTGTTAGCCTGAAGTCAGACTGTAGAGAACCAAAGTATATAATTTAAACCATAATTGACAGACACTGGGAACCATAAGGAAGTAGATGTGAGGCAGTGTAGCTTAACAAATGCACACAGCAGACTTTGGAGTCACTCTGCCTGGTTTGGGACTTGACTGCACCATTTACTCAGCTATGTGACATCACAAGTTACTCAAGCTCTCAAAAGCAGTCTCTTCATTTGTTCAACAGAAAATGATGATAACAATACCCGGTTCATGGAGCTGTTGATGGGACTGAATGAAATAACCTATGTAAAACATTTAGGACTCTGCTTTGCATGTAAGAAAATATAATGTTAGATTATTATCACTAGTGGTGTGGTAGAGTAAAATTATGTGAATTTTGCTTTAGAAAGAATGATCTAGCAATTAACTGAAGGATTGATTGGAAATTAGAAAGAGAAGACATATAAGATCAGTTAGAAGGGCATTTAAATAACATGATCCTAAAGAAAGGTAAAAGAGATTTTTAAAAAATAAAATAAATGATTTGGAGCAGTACTGAAGGAGGGAACAAATGACAGGGATGTTCCAAGGGAGTATTCATTTGTTAAAGCAAATTACTGTTGAATTTAAGGGGCCAAAGAGCAAGCGCATTCATTAGACAATACCATGGTTTTGAGACTGAATAACTGGGAAGATGGTGTCGTTAACAATAAGAGGCAGTACTACTTTGGAGATGTTGATTTAAGGCAATATGAATCGTAGAGAGTACTAAATTTTTAGATCAAAAGTCTAAAGAGAAATGGAGACTACAGACATGGTTTTAATAAGAGTTACTAGTATTCAGCATTTACTATGTACTACATGAATACTATAAACTATGCATGCCAATATAATAAGCTAGTTTATGAGATAAGGCACTATTATTTTACCCAAACTGAGTCCTAAAGATCTTTGCCACACAATTTGCCTAAGGTCACAATTAGTAAGAGACAGAGCTAGAGTTTAAAGCATACATAACTTTAAAGCTTGTATATATTTTGGATTGGAGTCATTAGCATAAAAAGAATAACTGGAACAACGAAAGTAGTTGAAATTTCTAATGCGGAAAGAAGATAAGGCCAGAGGAAAATCTTGAGAAATGCCGTATTTCAGAGACAGGTGGAAAACGGGAGCCCGCAATGGGAAGAGCTTGATAGACACACAGAAAAAAAAAGATGAAAATGACAGAAATCACAGAAGGAAAGCTTCCAGCAGATCATGGTCAATACCTTGGATGTTACGAAAAAATGAAGAAAGATAATATGAAGAGGCAATTTGAACAGATATTTCAGCTGTCACCAGTGTCTTTTAAGAAAGAAATTTCACATGCATATTGGAAGAAAATGCAGAATTGTAAAGAGTGGTATGAACCTGTGGTAAGGAAGTGTCAGTATTAAGAGTAGATAACCCTAATGAGAAGTTACATAGAAAAACAGAAAAACTATAGGTAGCTTGAGGGAATAGAAATGTCAAAGTAAGAGTTTTCAGAAATATATATTCAATCTGGGTTTATCTGTATGTTGAATGGAAGGAGTCAGTAGAGAAAAAGAAATGAGGATGCTAAGAGAGATTCAGATTTAGTGATGCCATAGGAGATAAAGTAAGTGGTATAAGCATATAAAAAGAAGAGATAATGCTTCTCCTGAGACAAAAGTTTTCTACAGTGACACAATTCCAGATAATGTTCTAGGACATGATGTTATTGTGCCTGCGGGCAGCTAAAATAGAATCCAATCACTGGATCAGAGGTCAAAATATCAGGTGAGTTCTCCTCTTGATACAGAGCAGAGTTCACTGGACTTTGTCTCAAAAGGGCCAAATAATATTTTATTTAGTCTTTCTAGGTATATGGTCTTTGTCACAATTACTATTCAACTCTACCATTACAGCATGAAATCGCTCATAGACAAATAGGTGTGGTTAGTTCCAATAAAACTTTATTAATAAAACAAGCAGCTGGATTTAGCCCAAGGGCTGTAATATGCTGACTCATGATATAGAAGACTGAGTGCCTTAGAGACCAATCCTGCTACAAATAACAGATATAAATTCTAGGGAGAAAACCTATTTGAGGATTTGGAGATTTAACAAAAGTAGAGTTTGAAGAAGAGTCAACACCTGAAGCAAGTGATTTGGTTTATGCTGTTTTTCCCTAGAGGCAGCTGCAATGGCGATGGTAGTAGCACAAGGACTTGGGGAGGGCAGGCAGCAAAAACTTGTGCCATCCTTCTGACTGGAGGGAACTGGGGGAAAGACCCTGGAAGAACCACGGCTGCTGGAGAATGATGCTGATGCCCAAGAAAGAAGACAGTCAGAAGAGGAGAACCCCAGATTCTGTGTTTAAACTGAGCCTAAGTCTCTGGCTGACTTCTGAACCATGTATGTGTGGGGCAATCTGAAAGCAGCTTATAACTCAGGTTAAAATAACTGAATTGAGTTCTATGCCACTCCCTACTACAGGCATGACAGTTTGTAATTTAAGTCTAACTAAGCTACTAATTGCAAAAATGAAAACATCAACATTCTTTTTTTTTTAATTTAACTTTTATTTTAAATTCAGAGCCAGGCATGGTGGCTCGCGCCTGTAATCCCAGCACTTTGGGAGGCCAAGGCAAGTGGATCACATGGGGTCAGGAGTTCAAGACCAGCCTGACTGACATGGTAAAATCTCATCTCTACTAAAAATACAAAAAATTAGCCAGGTGTGGTGGTGAATGTCTATAGTCCCAGCTACTTGGGAAGCTGAGACAGGAGAATCGGCTTCAACCAGAAGGCAGAGGTTGCAGTAAGCTGAGATCAGGCCACTGCACTCCAGCCTGGGCAATAGAGCAAGACTCTGTATCAAAAAAGAAAAAAAAGTTCAGGAGTACATGTGCAGGTTTGTTACCTAGGTAAACTTGTGCCATGGGGCTTTGTTGTACAGATTATTTTGTCACCCAATTATTAAATCTAGTTATTTTTCCTGAACATTAATACTCTTTAGCAGAATGTAACGAAATCTATACAGCCTTCAAAACATAATAGCCACAATATCCAAAATGTACTCAAGAATTATCCAACGTAGAAAGAACAGAGAATTGAATGTGATGCAATCTGCTGAGGTTTATATCTAGATGTTAACATTTCCAACATCTAAGTTATCTAGGTTATCTAGATGTTGGAAATATCAAATAAAAACCTCAAAACAGCTATTATAAGTATGCTCAGTGAGGAAAAAATATATTCATAGTGATTTTAAAAAACAGGACATTTCAACAGAGAAATAGGAAGTGCAAAAAAAAAATGAAAATGTTATACCTGAAAAATACAAATATCTATGATAAAAATTCAATGGATCTGATTAATAACAAACTGGAGATGACTGAATTAAAAATAAACTACAGAATAGATGAAATAAAGTCATCTAATATAAAGATGAGGAAAAAAATGAAAGAAAATGAACAAAGCATTTGGGACATGTGGGACAATTTCAAAATATCAGACATATAGACAACCGGAGTTCCAGAAGAACAGTTTACAGAATGAGGCAGAAAAAAAATTTTTGAAGAAATAGTGAGAGAAAACTCCTCAAACTTGACAAAAATATAAATTTACTGCCCAAGAAAACCACATTCTAAAAATATGAATAAATCAACACCTAGGCACATTATAATCAAACTAATGAAAACCAAAACTAAAGAGAAAATATTGAAAGTAGCCAGAGAAAAACAATATATTAAATATAGGGAAACATCAATTAGAATTTCCATGGATTTCTCACCAGAAACAAAGAAGGCAAAAAGCCATAGAAAAATATCTTTCAAGAATCCTATATCTAGTAAAAATATTCTTCAAGAATCTAAGTGAAATAAAGATATTTTCTACTAAACGAAAACTAAGGCAATTCATTACTATCAGGCCTGTACTACAGAAACAACAAGGAAGGTCTTCAAGCTGAAGAGATATGATACCACAGGGAAATTCAGATCTGAATTTAGGCATAAATTAACAGCGCTGGAAACAGTAAACATTAAAGACTATAATGTTTGGCCAGGCGTGGTAGCTCACGCCTGTAATCCTGGCACTTTTGGGAGGCCAAGGTGGGAGGATCACCTGAGGTAAGGAGTTTGAAACCAGGCTGGCCAACACGGTGAAACCCCACCTCTACTAAAAGTACAAAAATTAGCTGGGCATGGTGGTATATGCCTATAATCCCAGCTACTCAGGAGGCTGAGACACAAGAACCATGTGAACCCAGGAGGCGGAGGTTGCAGTGAGCCAAGATCAGGCCACTGCACTCCAGGCTTTGGAAAGAGAGGGAGACTCTTTCTTTTTAAAAAAAAAAAAAAAAAAAAAAAAAAGACTATAATGTTATCTTACATTTTAAAAAATGCATGTGACAGTTTGAAGCAAAAGTTATAACACTATTATAAAAATTATAACAATGTGCATGTATATCTGTACACGTTGAGGTTTATAAGGTTTATAATGTATATACCAGGTTTATATACCAAGATGGTGAGGAATACGACAAATGAAGTAATATAACTGCAGAGTCTCTACATTTCATATAAAGTATACAAGATTAACTCTAAGTAGAGTAAAAAAGTTAAGGAGGTATATTTTAATTACCAAACTGATCATTTGTAAAATAATGCAAAGAAGTATATTTAAAAACTCAAAAGGAAAATTAAAGTGATATTCTAAAAAATAATCTAAAAGAAGACAGGAAAGAGAAACAGAGGAATATCAAAAATCTAAAAAAGCAAGGTAACAGAAATAGTTAATAAAATGATGAACTTAAATCAATCATATTAATTGTTACATAAATGTCAGTGTACTAAACATTTCAACTAAAAGGCAGACATTATCAGAATGGATTTGTAAAAAACAAGAGAAAACTAAGTAGGAAGAAGAAAACAGAGCATGTAAATAAAAACCATAAGAACGCTGGAGTAGATATAACAATATCAGATAAAACAGATTAAGATAAGAGTATTACTGAAGATAAAGAGGGATACTTCATAATGACAAGAGGCATTTTTTCAGATAGTCATTAGTCATAAATGTATATGTGCCTGACAGAGCCTAAAATTATGTGAAGAAAAAAATGACAGAACTAAAAGAATAAATGGACAGGTCCACAATCATAGTAAGATTTTAGCACCCTAATCTCAGCACTTTATAGAAAAACTAAAAAAAATTTTAGTCAAAAGAGGATTTATGACCTAATTTACATTTATAAAATAGTATGCCCCCAAACTGTAGAATATTAATTCTTTTCAAGTACACACAGTACATTAACCATGACAGACCATATGCTTGACAATAAAAGACATCTTAATAAATTTAAAAGAATTGAAATCACATAAACTATCTCTGACCAGAATAAATTAAATTTGAATAAGTGACCATAAGATACTTAGAGAAACCCTAAACATTTTAAAATAAAACAATATGCTTCTAATTAATCCATGGGTCAAATTTAAAAACCATAAAGTGAGTTATAAAATACTAAAACTTTTATAATAAAAAATGAATGGAATGCAGGTAAATCAGTGCTTAGAGGAAAAATTATAGCTAAAATCCTTTCACTGAATAACAAGAAAGGTTTTAAGTCAGTGACTTAACTTTCAACCTTACAAAGAGCAAAGTAAACCCAAGGCAAATAAAATAAAAAAATAACAAACATAAGCACAAAATCAACAAAATAGAAAACAGACAAATAAGAGAAAAAAATAAGAAAACCAAAACTTATTCTTTGAAAAGATTAATAAAACTTATGAAGCTCTAGCAAAACTGACAAAAAAAAGTAGAGAGAACAAAATCATCAAAACCAGAAATGAACAAAGGATTACCATTAAAAATCCTATAAACATTAAAAGGATAATTAAAAAAATTATAAACAATGTACATCAAAAATTTAACAATTAAGATGAAATGGATAAATTCCATGAAAGAACAAATACCAAAGCTCACAAAAGGAATAATAGATACTCTAAATAGCTCTGTATCTTTAAAGAAGTTGGCTATAGTTTCATACTTTCTCACAAAGGAAGTGTCAGGCCCAGATGACTTCATTGCTAACGCTCTACAAAATATTTAAGGGAAAAATACCAATTCTATACAAAATCTTTCCAAAATAGAAGAGATATAAACACTTCTCTACTCATTTTACGAGGACAAAATTACCTTGATATCAAGCCAGACAAAGAAAATACAGGAAAAGAAAACTATAAGTCAATATCCCTTCTCCTACCAAAATATGTTAAAAACCAATGCTGTGTTGGCAGAAAAACTAGAGGGGAGGACAGTGATAACAAGCTCATTTCCACATTTTGAGCCTCTTGTCTCCAATCTGTCTTTTACTCCCAACATATAAGAAATGTATTATAATGCCTCTCATCTTTAAAGTCTGCAAAAACACAAACATTATTCATCCAAGACCCTATTTCACCCCACTAGCTACTGTCATATATCTAGCCTTTCATTCACAAACATTTAGAGTGACCTCCATTCGGTCTGGACTTCCTCACCCCTTGTTCATTGCACAGAGCAATCTGGCTGCCATCCTCAGCCCATAGACACTGCTCTCACTTTGGTAATCTCCCAGTTAGAGTACCTTCCACACTCTCATGTCTCCAACATCCACCTAAGTACAGATGATATCGCTCCCCCCTCACACACTCTCATAACTCTAATGACCATTCTGTGCAATGGGCTTATTTACCCACATGGCTCTGAAAACTAGGTCTATACTGAGTTTCAGTCATCTGTCTCTGACTTTCTATAATGTTGGTCTCACTTACTCGCACAGCCCCGATGAACACTTTAGTACAGATGTTCTAACTTGTTCTAGTAGTTCTGACGACTGTACCTGTGAAGGTGGTCTCCCTTGTTCCCACAGCACTAGCTCCACCTCTGTACTTTTGTTCTCACTCCTCACTCACTTCCATGACTCTAACAACCACTCCATTGCTGACAGTCTTATTCACTCCTTTGGACTATTACCTCTCTGCCAAAATACCTGACATTTTAAACCTTAGCCCAGACCTCTTGAATAGAAGGCAAAAACTAAAGCCATCTCAACAAGCAAAACAAAACACTTGTCCTCCTCAATTCCCTATTTTGGCAATGGAATGTTCATATTGCCCAGATGTCTAACAGTTATCCCAAATTTATTCCTTTCCCCTTCTACTCCACATTTATCACCAAATTAAATGATTCTACCTCCTAAGTAATCTCTTCTCAATTTCCACACTTACTGCCACTCCCCTAGTTTAGCCCTTATTACTTCTTGCTTGGAATATGAAAATAGTATCCTTACTGATGTCCTAATTCACATTTCAACCACCTCCCATGTACCCTCCACACAGCCACCACAGTATCTTTCTAGCACATGACAATGCAGTTACACAGGTCAAATTTCAGTCTCATTTCCAAGCATGGAATCTGAGGCTCTTTGCTTGCAGGAGCCACCCTGCCCATAATGTGCACCCTTATCTTCCACCTGTGCACTCTTAGTATCCTTTGCTCTCATTCTGCTCATACTGGTAGTTCTTCTGATCTCTCATGACTGCTGTGCTTTTATATATGTGTCATCCCAGCCAAGAAGAGCTCCCTTCAACTTCCCACCTACAAAATGCCTACTCATCCTTCCTGTCCAGCTCAAACCCTGCCTCCACTAGAAAATTTTTCAGATACTTTTTGGCAAACTTGGACACTGATTCTCTAGCACAAAGACTATACTAGTACATATCTTAATGACAGCAATTATTTTATTGTATTTTCATTGTTTATACAAGAGTCTGTCCACTAGACTATTGGCTTGAGGAAAAAAAACTGTGCCTATAGTGTTTATAACCCCACACCTGGCACCTGGCACAGAGATGCTCAACAGACATGAAGCAATTCAGAGGCTGGTTCCCATACTCATTTTCTCACTGCCTCATCCATGTCTAAGCTCTATATAATCCAGAATATGCACAGTAACACTATATTCACTGGTAAAATAAGAATTACTTTGCAAGTCAAGGCATTAAAATTAAAACAACTTTGCATTTTATAAAATTGAAGCTTTTTAAAAATAGGCTAAAGTGACAGGACAAAAAGGTAGAACCAGTGCTTTACACATGTTGAGAAGATGATATGAAGGAGGCTATCCTGTGGGCAATTGGAATTTTTTTTTTTTTCAAATAGTCATATGGGTGTGTGTGTGTAACTCTATCCCTTAGTTAGAATTTTGGATTATAAAAACATGTAAGAATGATCCTTAAGACAAAAAGGAGACTACCCCAAGCAAAGGAAGAAGATTTCTAAATCCTATGCATAAATTTATATACTCATTATTGTTTTCCTTTTTCTGATCTAAAGTAAGCTATATTTGTTGGCATCTCTAGGCATTTTGCCCAGTTTAGCTTATTTTTTTCATCTCTTCAGTCTTTTATGGTTATATTGTGACTGATACTTTTAAATGATAATTTAGCATTACTTCTTCATTTTTATACCCTCTCCAAACTGGGATTATGACTGAGACCAAAAGAGGGTGTTAGGCAGGAAACACATTTTCTGCACATTCCACAGATACTTTAAGTAAAGGACATGTCAAAGTTAAACCCCAAAAAGCAATTTTCTTAATTAGCTTAATAAGTAATGATTGTGACTGAATCAAGTGTATCAGTTCAAGAAACCCTTTAAAACATGATAGGCTTCAATAACAAAAAAAAATCAAGCAATAGTTATTAATTACTATAACCTACTTGAATTTCAGTCTTCATTAGTTAGCTTCAAATTCCTGTTCTTACCAAAACAAATCCCAAAATTTAAATAGTAATAGTGTAATTGATACTAACTTGTACAAACATGCCAAAAATATTTTTAACTGCTAAATACACTAAAAAGTATCCATGCCTGGTCAAGATGGTCAAACAGCAACAGCTCCGGTCTGCAGATCCCAGCAAGACCAATGCAGAAGGCGGTGATTTCTGCACTTCCAACTGAGGTACCCAGCTCCTCTCATTGGGACTAGTTAAACAGCGGGTGCAGCCCACGGAGGGTGAGCAGAAGCAGGGTGGGGCATTGCCTCACCTGGGAAGTATGAGGGGTTGGGGAACTCCCTACTCTAGAAAAGGGAAGCCATGAGGGACTGTGCCATGAGGAATGGTGCATTCTGGCCTGGATACTATGCTTTTTCCCAGTCTTCGCAACCCACAGACCAGAAGACTCCCATGGGTGCCTATACCACCAGGGCCCTGGGTTTCAAGCACAAAACTGGGTGACCGTTTGGGCAGACCCCAAGCTAGCTGCAGGGGTTTTTCCTTGTATCCAAGGGTCTCCTGGAACACCAGCAAGACAGGACCATTCACTACCCTGAAAAGGGGGCTAAAGTTAGGGAGCCAAGTGGATCCCACCTTCACAGATCCCACGCTCATGGATCAGCAGATCCCACCCCCACAAAGCCCAGTGGATCCCACCCTCATGAAGCCCAGCAAGTTAAGATCCACTGGCTTGAAATTCTCCCTGCAAGCACAGCAGTCTGAAGTTGACCTGGGACACTCAAGCTTGGTAGAGGGAGGGGCATCTGCCATTACTGAGGCTTGAGTAGGGAGTTTTCCTCTCCTGGTGTAAACAAAGCCACAGGGAAGTTCGAACTTGGCAGAGCCCACCACAGTGCCACAAACCCACTATAGGCAGACTACCTCTCTAGATTCCTCCTCTCTGGGCAGGGCATCTTGAAAGAAAGGCAGCAGCCCCAGTCAGGGGCTTACAGATAAAACTCCCATCTCCCTGGGACAGAGCACCTGGGGGAAGGAGCGGCTGTGGGCACAGACACAGCAGACTTAAACATTCCTACCTGCCAGCTCTGAAGAGAGCAGCTGGTCTCACAGCACAGCACTTGAGCTCTGTTACGAGACAGACTGCCTCCGCAAGTGGCTGCCTGACTCCTGTGCCTACTGACAGGGAGATACCTCCCAGCAGGGGTCAACAGACACCTCAAACAAAAGAGCCCTGGCTGGCATCTGGTGGGTGCCCCTCTGGGACAAAGCTTCCAGCGAAAGAAGCAGGCAGCAATCTTGCTGTTCTGCAGCCTCCACTGGTGATACCCAGGTAAACCTCCAGCAAACTCCAGCAGACCTGCAGAAAAGGGGCCTGACTATTAGAAGGAATACTAACAAACAGAAAAGAAAAGCATCAATATCAACAAAAAGGATGACCACACAAAAACTCCATCCAAAGGTCACCAAAACAAAGACCAAAGGTAGATAAATCCATGAAGATTAAAAAAAAAAAAAAGTATTAAAAGGCTGAAAATTCCAAAAAACAGAATGTATCTTCTCCTGCAAAGGATCACAACTCCTCACCAGCAAGGGACCAAAACTGGACTGAGAATGAGTTTGACGAATTGACAGAAGTAGGCTTCAGAAGGTGGGTAATAACAAACTCCTCCGAGCTAAAAGAGCATGTTCTAACCCTATGCAAGGAAGTTAAGAACCTTGAAAAAAGGGTAAAAGAATTGCTAACTAGAATAACCAGTTTATAAAAGAACATAAACGACCTGATGGAGCTAAAAAAACACAGCACGAGAACTTTGTGAAGCATACATAAGTATCAATAGCTGAACTGATCAAGCAGAAGAAAGGATATGAGACTGAAGATCAACTTAATGAAATAATGGGCGAAGACAAGATTAAAGAAAAACAGAATGAAAAGGAATCAACAAAGCCTCCACAAAATATAAGACTATGTGAAAAGACCAGACCTAACTTTGACTGGGATACCTGAAAAGAAGAGGGAGAATGGAACCAAGTTGGAAAACACACTTCAGGATATTATCCAGGAGAACTTCTCCAACCTAGCAAGACAGGCCAACATTCAAATTCAGGAAATACAGAAAACACAACAAAGATACTCCTCAAGAAAACAACCTCAAGACATATAATGGTCAGATTCACAAAGCTTGAAATGAAGGAAAAAATGTTAAGGGCAACCAGAGAGAAAGGTCAGGTTACTCACACAGGGAAGCCCATCAGATCAACAGTGGATCTCTCTGCAGAAACCCTGTAAGCCAGAAGAGAGGGTGGGGGCCAATATTGAACATTCTTAAAGAAAAGAATTTTCAATCCAGAATTTCATATCCAGTCAAACTAAGCTTCATAAATGAAAATAAAATCCTTTACAGACAAACAAATGCTAAGGGATATACTCACCACCAGGCCTGCCTCACAAGAGCTCCTGAAGGAAGTGCTAAATATGGAAAGGAACAACCAGTACCAGCCACTGCAAAAACAAACCAAAATGTAAAGACCTTTGACACTGTGAAGAAACTGCATCAACTAACCAGCAAAATAACCAGCTACCATCATAATGACAGGAAAAAATTCACACATAACAATATGAACCTTAAATGTAAATGGGCTAAATGCCCCAATCAAAAGATACAGACTGGCAAATTGGATAAAGAGTCTAGACCCATCGGTATGCAGTATTCAGGAGACCCATCTCACATGCAAACACACACAGGCTCTAAATAAAGGAATGGAGGAAGATTTACCAAGCAAATGGAAAGCAAAAAAAAAAAAAAAAACAAAAAAAAAAAAAGGGGTTTCAATCCTAGTCTCTGATAAAATAGACTTTAAAGCAACAAAGATGAAAAAAGACAAAGAAGGGCATTACATAATGGTAAGGGTATCAATGCAGCAAGAAGAGTTAACTATTCTAAATATGTATGCATCCAATACAGGAACACCCAGATTCATAAAGCAAGTTCTTAGAGAACTACAAAGAGACTTGGACTCCCACACAATAATAGTGGGATACTATAACAGCCCACTGTCAATGTTAGACAGATTAACAAGACAGAAAATTAATGAGGATATTCAGGACTTCAACTCAGCTCTGGACCAAGCAGACCTAATAGACATCTACAGAACTCTCCACCCTAAATCAACAGAATATACATTCTTCTCAGCACCCCATTGGACTTATTCTAAAATTGACCACTTAATTGAAAGTAAAACACTCCTCAGCAAATGAAAAATAATGGAAATCACAATAAACAGTCTCTCAGACCACAGTACAATCAAATTAGAACTCAAGATTAAGAAACTCACTCAAAACTGTACAACTACATGGAAACTGAACAACCTGCTCCTGAATGACTACTGGGTAAATAAAGAAATTAAGACAAAAATAAAGAAGTTCTTTAAAATCAATGAAAACAAAGATACAATGTACCAGAATCTCTGGGACACAGCTAAAGCAGTGTT